>KV744608.1:19080-36655 GCA_000468175.2 Phytophthora cryptogea
GATGATGATAGTGAAGACGACGACGATGAACTTGAGATGGTTGCGACTATGACACAGAATCCTCTGCACTTCAACCGCTCGTTGGCTGGCGCTCGTGGATTAGCGATGCGAGCGAGAGAACGTGACGCACTTGCAGCTTTACAAGAAATTCAACGCCGAGGATCCGAGCGCAGAAATAATTCTCCGCAGCGTCAAAGCACTTTTGGTCAGTTACCATCCGATGAAGAATCCGTACCACGCAGACGTAGATCTCAACGCAGGCGTATTTCGAATACTGACGGGCGAGACAAACACGACGAGCATCTCGTGGCACAATTGGCTGCAACAATTGAGGAGACAGACGACGTGAATGCCCAGCGACGGTCAATGGACGACTAGATGCCATCTACATGTCTTACATAGTTCGTAATAAGCATTTCATTTTTCACATTCCTTCGCATCGCCAGCCAGTTGCCGTAGTTTTGCTAGTACACTCATCGTCTTTAGTTCAGTCTCGAAACTGGACGCTTGTTGGTTCGCCAGCTCTCGCCAGCTTTCTCGTACATTTTCGTCAAGCTCTCCTTCAGCTGATCGGCCAGTCTGACTGCGTTGTGCAGCGTTTAAGTACAAACCAAGGTGGCCAAGATGGCGAAACGCGTCGGCGAGATTCCACCAGGCTGCCTGTTGTTCATGGTCGTAATAGCTGGAGTACGGTGAAGGCATGACGTGTTGTGGTGCTCCGCGTTCTAGGGCATATATGTAAACCCTGCAAGCCAAAAGATAATGGCCCTGTTCCAGAGCTCGCTGCCCCAGGTTTGTCAGCAGCTCCCACTTCAGTCTAGCCGTCAAAGCCCGTCCATTTCCACTAGTTCGTGCAGTTAAAACACTGCCAATTTCTTGACCAGTAACTCTCGAGAGAGCCAATTGTCGTAGTGCAGCGCGCCATGCCTCTTTAGCAAACATGGAGTTTGAAGTGCGCCATTCAGTTGATTTGTTCGGGGCAACAGCTAACTGTTCATAGCCCATGGCACACAAAGCCAGTATATCTCGCTCCAAGTACGGGGTTGGAGGGACGTCATGGACATACGTCAAATACTCAACACTTTGTTCCCACTCACCACGTTGTTGCAATTGCACCGCGGCTAGCAGCAGCCACAGAGGGAACTGAGGTAGACGTGCAAAATATTCAATAAGTTTGGATAGCAGACGCAAGGAGTCACTAAAGTACTCCAAGTGCATCGTCACGATTGCAAGGTCTTGAAGCATGGAAGGGTCTACACGTCCACGTCGTTCGCCACTCGTTATACTCTCAAGGGAACCACAGTACAATTCGTGAGCTCGATGAAGATTAAATTGATCGTAAGATGTGTACCATGTCATGTGGTGCGAATACGCAAGTGTTTGCTGCAATTCGTGGGTCAAAATCCCAGTTCTCATCCCACGAAGTCGCTCAAGAAGAGATGCAGCGTTCCAGAAGTCACCTTGATGGAAAAGCTCCATTCCTCGCTTTTCAAGAATCTCATCTAATTTCGCGTCTTGGGGTATGAAGTTATTGTCGGTCTCTGTAATCTGCGCAGCTCTGTATGCTGCACTACGGTCAGCTTCCTTCTTAGCAAGACGCGCCATCAACCAGCGAGTGAGAGCTCGCCGTACTCTCTTCAGCGCATTCTTCTCAATCAAAGCACGAAATCGAGCTCGGACCCGAACTTGTCGATAAAACCTTTGGATTCGAGTACATGACTTGGTTCTGTGAATTAGGCGAATAGCTATTGCAGCATCTCGCCATTTGTGCGTACATATGTTTCGTTTCCACCAGCGCTGTAGTCGTCGTGTCATCACCGTTTTCTTCAGCTTCACATACGGACGGACCCGCCTCATGAAAAATCGACGAATCCGCACACTAGCCACTTTGTGTATACGATCTCGCTCTAAATGCACTGCATCTTCGGTTTTCTTCTGGTCCTTCGGTATCGTATCATTCTTCAGTTGTGTTTCTTCGGCTGCATCACGGAGCACCATCAGCATTACCTTCTTCTTTTGAGCCTGGCCAAGAAGTTTTACCAGCAACACAATAAACTGAATGCACGTTCGTAAGAGAGCAATCGAAGATCGCGCCTTTGCTCTCCGCTCAGCTTCTTCAAGCGCTCGTCGTTGTCGATTGAGCCGATCGCATCTTCGACGCCGAAGACGATGGCGAGCATAAACCCACTGAATGATTGCTACAGTCGTGTGGATGCTGACAGACGAGTTATCGACGGAGGGTCCTGCTGAGATAATCTCAGTAGGTTTTTCAGCCATATCAACTGCCAACTTCTCCATTGCGTCGAAATCCTCACTCGCAAGGCACACCTGCTCTTCCATCTCCACCAGGGTATCTACAACTTCAGACCTCTCGGCCGTAGTCCAACACATTATAGCACTAGGTGGTTCGCCTTCCCACAACAGCGGAAGCCGTGGAGGTCTCCAAGAGTGTCGTGTGTACAAACTCTGTTCCATGTCCCCAACCAGGTCCACGTCTTCCTCTTCTTCATTCAATGTCTCGTTAGTAGCAGCTTCTGCTGTGCTCTTCTCTGATGATTTTGGCTGGTACATAACGTTGCAACTCAAGTTTGGATAGCTCATGGCTTTTGCTTCAAGTTCTTGATTGTGGCGATATCGTTGTCGTTTTATCACATGCCCGCGCCAAAGCGCTGCAACTTTTTTCATCATAGCATACGCTTTTGAATAAAACACCAGTTCATTAACTTGTCCACAGTTTTGATTTGCGTTGGCTTTGTGGTTCCGAAGCACCTTTGCTTTTTCTGTTCTGAAGCGGTACCAATCGAATACGCCATCAACGTTTTCTATCCATTGTGGTTGAACTCGTTGGATCCATCCAGAGTGAGCGTCCACTTCTTCCGTAACTGAAGTCGAAGTAGTGGCTAGCTCCGTTTGTGGGTCAATTTTGCGTTTCGTGGGGGAATTTCCATGCTGCTTGTTTGATATCACTGATGTAGAAGGCCTGGAGTTCATATTAAAGACAACCCACGTACCTTCACATTTTTCACATTTCCATACAGGATCATTCGAGTCATGTTTGCCAATTTTCTGTTGTTGTCGCCGAATCAGGAACGCAGGGTGCTGCTTGAGTGGGGGTGAAAAGCAATACAAGTGGCAGCGGAATGAGCACATAGCGCACCGAACCATTAACTTCCCATTCAGATCGCTCTTGCAACGATCGCAACACTTCGGTGGTAGTGCACGTCCCGGGTCACCATCGAGAAAAGCAGTTGCCCGTCGTCGTCGCTTGAACATCTTGGTTTGAAAAACAGTGGGGTTCTCATCATCTTCTTGGGCCAAGGCTTCGGATTGCTGCTGCTGGGATTGACTGACTTCGTACACATCGCCTTCATCATCATAACAAACTTCTTTCGCAGGTGACAGACATCGCACACCTAAATCTTCCATTTGAACGCCCACAGTCCCTAGATCCAACAGCAAAGCGTGAGAAGTGACCAAGACAAACAGCTCTCCTAATAATAGTGGTCGGGAATGGCACGCACCCCTGGAGGCAAACTCACCTGTGTATATTTGAAAGTGGTCGCACTATGCAGCAATAGATCTATGAATTATTCTTCCGAGGACTTCATCATGTCACTTGCGAGCGTGGTAAGGGCATGGCAGTATTGTTCCGCGCAATACAACCTTATGTAGCGACAGGGTTCTCAACATATTTCCAGTCCCATCCCTCTCTGCGCAGCTCGATCGTTGGCCAGTAGTGATAGTCTGTTTTGAGCGTGAACACCTTCGGCTTTGTGTTGATGGAAATGGTTTTGAGACGCACCGATTCGCGGTTTCCCAGGCGTTCTACCACACGCAAAAAATCGTTTAACGTGCGTGTAGGTTCGCCGTTGACTTCCACAAGCCAGATGGTAGCTCGCAATCCGTACTTATGCGCTGGCGATCCATAGCACCATCGTGAACAATACACTCCACCTCCCTCTTCAGGAATATAGCCAAGACTTGCAACGGCGTAGTGTGGGCTCTGGATGACGAGACCGCACCAAACAATTACACGACCAGTGCCCATCGCAGAAAGTTGAGACGTGCTCACAGTCACTTCCATTTCTTTCTGATCGCGCACCACCAAAGTCTTCAGCTCCGTTTTTCCGTCAACCGCACTCTCGACATCTGCGTCACGCACCACAGCCTGCCCGTCAATCGCTAGAAGCAAGTCGCCGCTTTCGAGCTTACTGGCACAGTCCGTGCCAGCTGCACACCGTTTGATTCCAAGCACCTGACGCTTGTCCTCATAACAGGACTCAAGTTTTTGAATCCATGTATCAGAGAGCCCAAGACCAGCACGCGCCTTCGAAAGGGAGTACGTCAACAACTGCACCGGCAGGATGTTGACTGACGCCGGGATACGAGATGCTCGGAGCTCATCGATGATGGGCCGAACAATGCCGACTGGTAGGCCGCGGAAAACTTCTTTGCGGCCAGCATTGTCTTGATAACTGAATGAAAGCCAAAGTGCGTTGACAGCTCCTTGATCGTCAATAAAAACGCCACCCACAGACTTTGTAATACGATCAAAATGCAGGACCTCGGTGTTGCATGCCTTGTAACGCGGCGGCTGGAAATCGCGCAGCACAAGACGGTCTAGTTTTGTAACCACTGATTTCATGGTAACCACAGTCCAGTTACTGCTTAGGCCAATGTAGTCGGCTGTCTCACCCACCTCCAGCGGCTTTTCCGCCAGCACTACGCTTGCAATGTGGCTGGCCACAGCACCAAGTGCCTTCGGGTCGTATTGAACGATGGAAAAATTGTGAACTGGGTGTACAAAAACCACTTTCGCAGGAACTTCAACGGTAGCAGCAATCGTAATCAGCACGTCGCCCAGCGCAATTGGAACGGTGTTCTGGTCCACAAGCACAAAGCCTTGCTCGGCGTCGACTACGACACCCATTCCATGGTAACTTGAGCTTGAAATGCCATCAATCATGTAAGGAATGTCAAACGACACCATTACCAGAGACAACAACGTCTTTTTGCCCAGCGCGTTACCTCCGGGAAAACTTAAAGGCGTCGGGGCAAATGTTGGGTTGGCGTTTGCAGGTGTCACAACCGACGGAATATCATCCTGATTATATGACTTGGAATACCAGAGTCCGTCCTTGTCATTACGCGTACACATCTGCATCGGAAACCAAAGACGATCCATCATAATGAAGGCTGTGCGGACACGATGCCGATCGCGAATCATAAAGTAGCGCAATACTGTACGAAAACCGTTAGGCAGTGAGGCCATCACACGTGCAAAATCATCTAAAGTTGGGGTAGGCTGTCCTGCCACAGATGTAATGATGCAGGGCTGAGCCAAGTGTGCCTTCATGAACATGTGGCCAGCCTGGGCCAGGTAGACGCCACCGACAGGCAGTGAGGCGTTGCGAGCTTGCTGGTAGGAAAGTGCGTGAACGATCCCACCTCCAATCTCCAAGTATCTGTCTGGCGTAATAGAATGCAAATTCTGGACGCTCAATGTCGCTGTATACAGCTTTTCTCCACGCTGAAACTGAGCTTCGACGGTTTCTCCAACATGAGAGTCCAGAAAATCTTCAATCTTCAGAAACGTAGCTCCATACTGGCCGGCAAACTTGATAAGCACATCACCTGTCCGCAATTGATCGTGTGCTGACCCTCCCTGAATAACTTGGTCAACCACTAGCATGCCTGTCTCCTGCGGGTATTGTTGTCGCACAAGAGCCTCTGTTTCACCCGATAGTCCAAGTCGTCGCACCTCATCAAATGCTGTGTGGCGAAAAATAGTCTGAATTGTGCCACGCGGAACGGGAGCGCCCTGCTGAATAAGTCCGAGAACCCGCACAACACGGTCCAGCGGCAGGTAAAAAGACGACGCAGCCTTCTTCGCTCCGCCGGCATTTAGAGCAATAGCGCACCCGTCAATGTTCAGCACAGGCGAGCCGCTGGAGCCGCCGCTGGTGCTGCTCGCTGCTGCAAAGTAGAACGTGTTGAAGTCGTTATACGTGCTGGAGCCGTACGACGGCGCGTCTCGGTCTAGCTTGGCCAGAATTCCAGGCAAGATGGACAACTTCTCGCCGGCATCATTGCCCACAACACGAATCTCAGCACCAACTACACAGGAGCAGTCATAAACAGTCAGTGTATCTCCCTCAAACCAACCACCCTCAAATCATTCAATGACTGGCACGCACTCTTAGCTGCTTCAGGTCGCAATGGGATCTCGTGGAGCTCCAAAAACTTGACCTTCTTGGGGTCAAAGTGGAAGAATCCAAAGTCGTGCACGGGGTCTCTAACCAACAGAAACAGCAGTAAGTCCCATCTCCTATTTCCTCTCAAAAGTGCGTCTTCCCTCACCTGTAAATGGGCACAAGATCCACCTCCTCCTTATTTAGGAAAATGGCGTCGGCCACAACGGGACCGGGCGTCACCACGTGGCGGTTTGTGAGGATAATACCTCTCTGCATATCCACCACGAAGCCTGTAGCTACACTGAAGCTGGCGCCATTGCCATCGAAGGCGCGTACACTCAACAGGCGGATGCTTACAATGGCACGAATACATTTCTCCAGACTCTGCAGCCAACGCTTGGACTCGCCCGTGGCTGCGTCTACACCAAAGCCATTGAGCTGGTAGGAGGAAGAGGAAGCGCTGGCCTTGGACGCGTCGCTGCAAGGCTTGAGCATGGGCTCGTTATGCTGCTGCTGCTCCTCCATAGTCAGGGGGGGGGGGATGAGATGACTGGAGGCGCTAGGTGTCACACCAAACACAAACTGAAGTTTTTCGTTTGGCTAAGTACGAATCCAAGCACCAAATGTGGGTCACATCATGTATTCGGTTTGATAGGTACTTCCTACTGTCATATTTCGGTGCGCCTCATTTCAACTTGTACCTGTATCAACCGACTTCAACTTGACTTTTTACGACGTGAATTGTGGAGGCGTCGTCTCCTCTTCCTGGCGCTTGGACATCTTCTCGATTGTTTCCTTCCGCTCTACGCCGCCTTCTTCCACCACTTTGCGCTCCTCTGGAGTCGTTTCGCTCTGCTTCGGCTTCTCTTCGGAAAACTCCACTTCTGGCTGGTACTCGATCCCGAAAGCCTGGTACACGCTTCGCTCTCGCTCTTCCATCCACTTGGCCAGCTCCTCGTCCTCTGCACGGCCGAACGGAGTGGACATCCACTCCGTCTCGAACTCTTCTGCGTTGCCACTCGAACAGATCGTCTCGTGCCCGCCCTCGTCCTGCGTGTTGGACCGCTGCCACAACATCTTGAGCTTCTTCCCGTCGATCTCGCGCTCATGTGTCGCTTTCATCAACCCCGTCGAGTCTTCATAGCGGCGTCGGACAGAGCCAATGCGGTGACCGCTGTTGTCCAGCACTGTCGAGTACGTGTACGAGTACGACGTGTACGACGGGCAAGGCACAACGCTGTCTTCATCAACTGACGGCTTCTCAGTTTCTGCAGCACTTTTTTCTTTCTCCGGGGCATTCTCGGCGCTGTACGCAGGCGCTGCAGCCTCCAACCTTTCCTTCGTCAGTTGTTGCGGTTTCTTGATCGGCAGGTCTTGGAAAAACTCGTCGTCTTTGTCATGCACCTCCGGCATCACGTTGGGCGTGAACGGCGCAAACGGCGGAAAGCGAGGTGAAAACACTCGACGAGCCATCACTTCGACGTCCATGAGTGACTGCTCCAGCGACGCCAGTGGGTGCCACAGCGACGGCTGCACTCGATCCCACATGCGAATTGTACGCCGAGACTGCATTCCACGCCAGCGCATACGGGCAGCCAGCGCAGGCAGGAAAACTGGTGAAGGGTGGCTCACCATGCTGCCCCACATGATTCTCTTCGGTCTTCTCCCTGTGGCCTCGTGAGAAAATGCACAAGTGAGCCCGACCCAATGAGCTGAGCTACCGTTGGACTACATCAAAAAAACGAAGCTGGGACGCTAAAGTGACAGTTAACTTTCCTTAGCGCAAACACCTACATGAAGGAGAGCAGGGGACGAGGCGCGCAAAATACGAAGCACCTACAGCCACTACCACCGCGCAAAAGAAACCCCCTCGCACGGCTCATAAGGCCGGTTGGTCAGTGCCTCCCTCGTCCGCCTGCGTACCTTTCCCTCTAAACAAACTGTCGCTTGTTGCATGTTACTTTTCTCAATCCATCTGCTAGTTAGGCCTTCAGGTTGTTGCCACAGCTTCGGCAAAAGCGTGCCTCAGCTGGATTTTGTGTCGAGCACGAGCTGCATAGGCCCGGAGTACGCTTGGGCTTGCTCTTGAAGGCACTCTTTTTCTTCTTCGACTGAGGCTTCGGCTCTTCAATTGGGCGCTCAATCAAGTATGACCCTGGAACATAACCACGCTTGTTTCTCAGATCCACGAGCCACCAGCCATCGTCGTCCTGGCACCCACAGAATACCAACGTTAGGAACCAAAAGAAGAAATTTTCCTTCGCAAAGAAACACACCTTTTGAAGGATAGAGACTTCGTCGCCCGGATAAATAGTCAATTGTGTGTCATCCTGGGCGTCGAACCGATAGCCAGCAATGCCTTTCGCCACGGGTGCCATGTTCTCTCTGTACGATGCCACATAATACACCAGTTAATTGGAGAGAATGTTGTTGAAGCTGCAACACACTACGTACGGGAGGCTTGGTTCGTCCAAAGCGATCGCTTCATGTTTGCATTTGGCGCAAACAGCTTGTCCTTCGTGCTCGAAGAAACTCTCTGCTGGACGATAAAACAACACCACACGCGTGCCCTGGGTTAGTACGGGTGCTGAACGCATGTTTGGCTGGCATGTAGTGGGTACCTGAAAGGGAAGCGCTACATTGGAAGCACACGAAGCAATCCGGGTGATAGAGGTGGTCGAGAGCCTTGACAACTTTCCCCTTAAGCACCTTGCTGCATCGATGGCACTTCTTTCCGAACCGAGTCTGGTAGCATGCTTGGTGAAAGGCCTGATGCCAACACAATAAGTGAGATGATCATTCAGCAAATGACACCATCATAAGCTGAAAGTACCTGGTTGTCTTTCTCTGCGTAGCCATCATCTTCGGCAATAACACGACTGCAGTGACTGCACTTGAAACACTGTGCACCACAAACAGTATCCGTTGTCCGTCAAGATGTGTTTCACACTCATTTCGTTCCGCACCTCGCACACTACTTACCTCGTAGTGAAAGTACTGATTCAGTGCACCAACAGCTTCTCCTTCCAGTACAAGCCCGCAACCACCACACAGCTCGCGATCATCCTCGTCTTCCGAATATGCCTCTGAGTTTTCGTTCACAGTTTTTTCGACAGTGGAACGTCGTGGTCTACCACCAGCCCCCTCTGAAATACCGCTCAAGTCGGACAAACGGTCACCGTACGACTCGAGGTCAAGAACCTCTGACAAACGCAGCGACTCCCGCTGGCCATTCCCCATGTATCCAGCGTAGTCACCGTCGCTAAGAAGCGAGTCCAGGTCCGATACTTCTGAGATACGATTGTTCTGGCCCGACATATCGATGGGCGTAGCCTCCAAATCGAACTCATCGAGGTTTGACGTGCTAGAACGTAGGCTATCGGTTCCAGATCGCCTGTTGCCGTTCGCAACAGCGGCTGCAGCAGCCTTTTGCTGTGCTTCTGCCTCCGCCGCCTCCTTTTCAGCCTGAGCGCGAGCACGAACAGCGGCAGCGGCTTCAGCCTCAGCCTTGGCGCGAGCAGCCTCTTCAGCAGCTTTTGCTTCACGCGCTTCGCGCTCCTTCTTTTCTTCCAAAGCGCGTGCTGCAGCAAGAGCAGCCTCTTTTTCTGCCTTCGCTTTGGCAGCCGCCCGTTCACGTTCAAGAGCAGCTTCTCTCTCCTCCCTCTCTTTTCTCTCTGTAGGCATACCGTGACGTCCTCGTTAGAATATTTAGGTCGATGGTACTGCATTTCATCATGTACGTACCCTTCTCAGCAACGCAGTCGCCACAAATGAGGAGGTCATTTTCCAACTTCGATCCAGCTGCCACGTCAAACGGCAATGCACAGCAAACTAAGTTTCACCTGCTCACACTGCACCAGCCTTCAGTTCCAGTTAACTTACCTTCTTTAGCTTGTTTGTTGCAAACGGAGCAAGTCATGCAAAGCTTATGGAATGCGCCGTTGCCTGCCCGGTACACCCGACCCAAAATTTCCTGGTGAAATGCATGAAAGTGAGGGCTTCGCACATGGCTTCAACACGTTTCCAGCAACGAACCGGTACCTTATCGCAAACCATGCAGTGGTTAACATCCTTAGCGCACTCGGCGTGGTAAGCCTACCGATTTCAACACAACGGTTAGTGACATCAACAGACAGTGCTCCGTTCAAAGCAGCGTGCAACAAACTTTTTTCTTGATGAGGGTAAAATCTTCGTCCTCTTCGATCGATTCGCGACAACCCTTGCACAACAAACACTACACAAACCGCGCCACAATCAGCACACAGTTCTAATCACACAGGCCATCGTCACGTACAATTTCGTGGAAAATCTGGTCCTTGCACACTTTCGTGCGGCCCAGAATCGTCTCCTTGCATGCGTAGCATTTCCTGAGCTTACGCACTTCGCCCGGCTTGAACTCGGTGCCGCCAGACTTGGCATCTGCGCGCGCAGGCCCATTAGGCGGCTTCGGTGCACAAGAGTCAGCGATTGCAAGAGCCTCTAGCCCCAATGGGGACTGGTATTCCACTCCCGTCTCCGCTTCCGGCGCGCTAACTCCTCCCGTGTTCTGCTGAATCTCCATGAATCTCTGATTGGAGGCTTCGCGTGCTGCAAGGATCGCCGCGTCCGTAATGGGGATGATGGGGTTCTCAATGTGCAGATACGAGCCGGGCACAAGTCCCTTCTCGCCGTCCTTAATGACGAACCACCAACCGTCGTTGTCCTTGCGCACGACATCCACCTCGTCGCCTTTGGACAGCGCGAGCTGCGAGCTCGGGTCCTGCGGCACGAAATTGAAGCGCGCCTCGGCCTTCTCCTTGCGCGTGGGCTCCGGCACCGGCTGTACCCTGAAAACAGCACGAACAACGCACGACGCGCGACCGCACGACGCGAGGGAGTCAACAAGGCCGCGTCAGTCTCTTCGAAATCAACCGCTCGAGTCCAAAGCCTCTCTATATCAACGCACCCCATCATCTTAATGCGCGCGGCGGCAGTGAAGGCCGTGGGCACCGCGGGGACGCTCATGTGGTCGCCGCCGGGCACTTTGGACGCCGCCTTCCACGGGTTCTCCTGGGTCGTCACCTGCAGTTAAAACGTCAGCATTAAAGAGCTAAAACCGCGCCTAAAACCAGGCCACGCACCGCCTTCTCGCCGCACTTGCCGCACGCGTCCGCCTCCACAAAATCCCCGCATCTGAGCAGGATCCACGCGCTCCATTAGCTCAATCCACAGACAGCACTGCGCAATGGCAGCCAACAGACAGACAGACA
Source organism: Phytophthora cryptogea (assembly GCA_000468175.2). Classification (NCBI taxonomy): domain Eukaryota; phylum Oomycota; class Peronosporomycetes; order Peronosporales; family Peronosporaceae; genus Phytophthora; species Phytophthora cryptogea. The sequence continues at coordinate 30,524 of KV744608.1, forward strand.
AACAGGTTGGCCACGTACTTGGGGCAGAAGCTCGGCATCGCTCGCTTTCCTCTGTCCGCCACGTCCGAGAGTGGGCGCTTTCCCTCCCCCTTGCGATGCCGCTACAAGACGAGCGATCGTCGACTGTGAGCGAGAGCGGGAGCGCGTTTGAGTAACAACTAGAGATTTGTATGGGAGGGTAAACGTGCGGTCGTGTCAGCGCTGCGATTGGACAAAAACCACTTGGTGCATTTTGACTAATCGCTGCTCGGCAATCAACGTCAGTGTTTTGACTGGAGCAGTCGCGTCGATGGCCACGGACATGTCGGCGGTGCTGCGTGGTGGGCTCCTGTCCGCCTCGGGTCTTGTACGCGCCCAGGAACTCGGCGTCTGTGTGCGCTGCTGCCTGCGCTTTGCCTTCATTGAAGACTCGGAGGTTTACGCGTGAGTACCGACGTAGAGACCGCCATGATGTGGCTGTTTGCCCCCCAGCTGCATTGTGACACATTGCTAACGGACGTTGTGTGCCTTTCTGACGGTATGACTCGCTGCAGGTGCTCGGAGCAGAAGCTGGTGGATGCACTGACCAAGTTTGCAGAGGAGAGCGGCGTCTCGGGCTTCGAACCGCAGGAAGTTTCTGGTGTGTGGATGTGTCAATTGATTTCTCAAAGGTTTCGTTGCATTTTACTTATTACTCGCAATTGAATTCGCTGCTTTACCAGGTTGTACGTGTTGTGTGGGCGTCCTGAGTGAGGCCTTTCACCAAAAGGTTCTGGAAGACGTGAAGCAAATGGCGGAGAAGAGCGATTATGACGTGAAGGCCTTTGCTCTCAATATTAAGCTGCCCAGTGTGGTGCTGCTGCGCGAGTACTCGCTGCTGCAGTTTTTGCGGACGGATGTTGCGGACTTCCCGCGCAAAACGCCGTTTGATATGAAAGATGTGCTCAAGGTACGAAACTACAGCATAGATGATGTGTCTGAGGCTTGAGCTTACCATCGATTGTGACTGCAAATCTATTGTACAGTCGTTATTGGCACCTTTCATTTCAAAGAGGCTCAACCAAGCTGAGTGCGCAAATGGTAGCGAATTCGCGGTGCTCGTCGACATTAAGCATGACGAGTCTGCCGACGAAGTTCGCCAGATTCCGGCGATCAAGGTACAGCGAGCAGGTTTTCTCATATTTGGGTGCAATAACTCATCAGTTTGTTTTGCTTCCTCTTCAACAGAAGCAGCTAGAAACGAAGAAGCGCGGTCGTGGGCCCCCTCCAGTCTTTGATGGTTTCGGCGCGGTATCCCGCGCACTGGCGTCGCTCTCATCCATGCCCGAGACCATCAAGAGTCCTCCCGCTCCCATCACGACAGCACCGCACGCTGTGGTCACATTTGAACGCGATCCAGTTTACATGCAGGGAAGATATCTGAAGTTTCAACGCGGACTTAGCCAGACTCCTTGGGTTCTTGACGGCGAGCGGATGGGTGAATCCTCTGTGGAAGAGTGTATCGGTGACATCGCCCTGCCTTTTTTCAAGGGTGCAGGCTACAAGTTTCACACAGCAGGTCGTGAAGATGTCGACGTGCGCATGTTAGGAAATGGAAGGCCGTTCATCTTGGAAATCTTGGGTAAGTTAGCACCTTGCGCTTTAAAAGAGAGATTGAAGCATGTATGGTATATCAGCGTCCTAACTACATTGTTTTGCGTTTTTGCAGACGCCAAAAAAGCGTACCTGGATCAATCCGAGTACGATGAAATTGGGAAGGCTGTAAACACCGCAAACAAAGGCGCTGTCGAGATTGTCCATGTTAAGAGCTCTACGAAGGACTATTTCGCTGGGCTGCAAGCTGGAGCAGACTCGAAGAAGAAGACTTATTGGTAAGTGTTTCCCATTGAAGTGTGGCGCTACTGTTCAACCTCGGGCTAGACTGACAAGAATTTCATCCCCAGCTGTGTCGTGTGGTCGGAAGGGGAATTGACTCCCCAGTCGATTGCGAAGATTGATGCCATTCAAGATCTTACCATTCAGCAGCAGACTCCTATTCGCGTGCTACACCGTCGAACTCTGATGACGAGGCCCAAAATTATTCATTCAGCCAAGTGCGAGGTGCTGAACAAACATTACATGTTGTTGCGCCTCTCGACATCTGCGGGAACCTACGTGAAGGAGTTCGTGCATGGAGATCGCGGTCGTACCAACCCCAACGTTTCATCGATTTTGGTACGGTCTGAAGGTTGTGCATGTGCAATTGTGCGCTAAGGTTCGCTCACATTTTATTATTTTGTGCCACAGGGTTGCGACGCGGATATTATCCAGCTAGACGTCGAAAGCCTCGTTGACGCCCAGTAAACGCTTGCTCTAGACCCCCATGGCATTTCAATGCATAGAGATTTTCTTTTATAGAGTCACGTATGACGTGGTGTTCATTTATTTGCACAAAGTTACTCGTTATTGTCAGGAAAAGCCAGCGAGTCGTATTGAGACTCATCCCACAGCTCACCAATCTGGTCTAGAAGGTCTTGGGCCCTCTGTGGTAGAGCTGCAGCTACACCATGGTCATCTTCACCTGCCTTTTTCGCGGTAGATGAATCGTGAAGTTCCTTGGCAACCACTGCCGATGAAGAGGCTTGCAGCAAGTTAAGTACTCCTTTCGTGTTCGTGTTCATACTGCTCTGAGCATCACTCTTCTGCACTACCGTAGCAGCAACTTGTTGTTTGAACTCTTGCAGGTTCAGTATATGTTCCTCGAGCGATTCTTCCATGATCAGTCGGAATACACGCACGGTCCGCTTCTGTCCGATACGATGGGCACGATCCATCGCCTGCAGATCGACAAATGGGTTCCACGAATGCTCGATGAATATAACTGTGTCCGCGCAAGTAAGGGTGAGCCCTAGTCCACCTACTGACGTTGTCAGCAACAAGACGTCAATTGACGGATCCACGTTGAAACGCTGCACAATGTCTGCACGCTTGGTGTGAGCTGTTTGTCCATCTAAACGCCGATACGTTACTCCTGGTAATGCGTCTCGCAGCATTTGCTCAGTGAGATCTAGCGTCTTCTGTAGATGAGCAAACACTAGGCATCGATGAGGAGAAAGATTGGTATCGTTAAGACCATCATCACCTTTAGTTGCCGTCACATGACTGCCCTCCTGGGCCCATGCTGCGATATCACAGCACTCAACCAATAAATCGCGCAAACCAGTCATCTTTCCTGAGCTCTTCCAATCGGTAAGAGACCCCTTCTCCTTTGCATTTAGCCCACGTGTGATTGCATTGTCTGCAACGAGCGCCGGGTGTACACAAATCTTGCGCAGCAGTTGAAGATTTGTTAGCACGTTCGTCAATGGTTTGCTCCTGTCTAATGCAGATGCCTCACTCTCCGATGACGAAGCCAGCGAATATAAACGTTTCTGCAGTGAAGACAACGGCAGTAGCACATTTGAAATAATTTTCGGAGGGAGTTCTTCTAGTACCTCGTCTTTCGTTCGCCGTAGGATAAATGGCAAAACCTTCTGGTGTAATTGCGTGATTGCAATTGCTGCGAGCTCCTTGTGCTTTGATGTCGCATTGCGCTCTTTCGATTTAACAATTGGGAGGACAAACTCGCGACGGAACACAGCAAAGTCGCCCAGATATCCTGGCATCAAGAACTCAAAGAGTGCCCACAAATCTGTGACGTTATTCTGCAGCGGTGTTCCGCTCAAGGCGACGCGATGGGATGCGTGGATGTTCAGCACAGCACGAAACAATGCTGTCGATGGATTTCGTATCAAATGCGCTTCGTCCAATACCACAAAAGAGTAGTCAATATCACCCAAGAGGTTAATATCTGTCCGCAGAATCGAGTATGTAGTCACGATCAATGTCGGGTTTTGAGCAGATACCGAAAAACGTTTGCCCTGATTCAAAGCCTTTCGTTCGTTTGCTGGGACTGAGTAGTCAATGATTGAAGCGAAGAACCCTGGAATGTACTTCTTGGCCTCTTGGATCCAGTGATGAACAATAATTGGTGGGCATACAATGAGACACGGCCTCACTGCTGTTTTGCTTTGAGCAGTAGATGCTGTAGCCAGCGTTGCAGCCATGGCAGACAGTGTTTGAATCGTTTTACCAAGACCCATATCATCGGCGAGGACACCATGAAGATTGTTCTTCGCCAAAAAGCATAACCAGTCTACGCCATGATGCTGATATACACGCAAAGTAGTCTCTGGGGCAAGCCAGGGCTTTACATCGGTACGCCGCACAGCCTTCCCTTCCATGAAGCTCTCGAGGAAATTACGCGAGACAGCATTCTGATTCACGATTCTTCTTAGAGAAACGGACAGTAGTTGGTCAGGATTATGAAGCTCAAGATCCATTTGAAGTGGAATCAATGGAACCAAGTCCGCAAACGCCTTGGCAGCAGGCGTTCGAACAAATTTGAATTGCGAGCTCATGGTCTTCATCGCATAGTGTACCAAGCTCGGAACATACGGTGTTAACTCCGCCCCAAGTGAGTGGACAATGCGGTCGAGCACCATCACAGCGCCCTCTAAAGAATTAGGTTTCACCGCATTATTACCGCCAGGCGTTGAAAATATCATGAAGATGGATTCGTATACCATGAGCATTGCGTGTTCACGATGTTGGCCTTGTGCATGCTTGCAAATAGTAGCAACAGCATGTGCCACAATGCGCCGAGTTTGGTGTTCATCAAATGTCTTTTGCACTAACTCCGCGAGTTGGCCAACCCAAGACAGGCAAGTACCCATTGCGCTCGTGTTCACATGCGGCGCCACTAAAACGATCAAATACATGGATCGTTGAATCGTCAGTGCGTCAGCATTTGGTAGCTCCCAAGCCTTGGAAATGGCTTCCTCCAACGCTTTACATGCCTCGAACAAAGAATCACCTGCGCGCATGCATATTGTGCGCAATGCTCCTTCGGCCCCTTCAGCTCGGATCTGCGTCTTCTTGATTACATCAGGAGAAACAAGTCCACTCTGGTCATCATACGAGCTACTAAATCCAAAAATGTTGTCAACAGGTCCACCCGATACACCAACTAACGCTGCAGCGCTATTGCAGAGATTCGATATGATCTTCGAGACGCACTTCTTTTGGCCTTCAGCCTGACAGATTACAAAATTTGCCACCGTTTGTGACGAAATTGCACGAAATGCTGTTTCTTCCTCTTCCTTGATAGAATTCATGAGTGCTTTCACAAGAAACCCACTCTTTTTGGGAATTGGCAATATTTCGCAAAGCGCACTGCTGCCAAGGCCTTGTATTCGGTGGTAAAAACGCGAAAAACTTTGTTGCACGAGCTCGTCAACAAGAAAGAGGTCTTGACGCTTAAAATGAGCCAATTCGTATTCGTTCAGATGGCTTTGCAACTTTTCAAAAGGGAAACCAGCAATATATTCAGCGATCTGCCGTGATATTTCCGCTGCAGATGCCGAGTCTGGTCTTTCGGAGGGTTGAAGCGAAATACCCACAGATGAGTAAATATCGATAATACGAGCCTCCAGTTGCGCAACTCTTTTTAGGGACCCAATTTGCTCGCTGTAAAACACACGTTTCCTTTCGGACAGTTCATCAGGAACAATCGTCCACTGATTCCCTGCGAATGAGCTCAGCAAGGGCCCAAAAGTATCTTGTAAATACTGAGCTCGTTGCGCTCGTTCGCTTGGGCTAACCCGTCTTAGTTGTGCTTCGATGAAACCCCATTTAGACAGAGCGAGTAGGACGCCACACTGCTGCTCACCAGATGTGCTACACAGACCTTCGCAGAGCAGCTTTACCAATTCAGTCATACACGCACTGGATACAGGCACATGGGCAATGGCAAAACCAATGGCCTCCCCAAACACAACGCGAGAAGACATGTTGTCTCGCGCAATTCGGTCGGATGAATCAATTGCAACGCTACCAGAAGCAGTGCTATCAGAATGCACCACTTGAACATTTAAACAACGGATCTCAGTCGTAGACCACAATAACTTCACCCAATACGACATTTTCCCAGCGATCACAGACATCAATAGTTCTTTCCCTGACAAACTGCGCAATACCTGTTTCCAGGCAACAAGTAAGTTTTGCTGGACAGACTCGTTCTTTTCCAAAATGAGCTGGAGCAACAAACGAGGCAGGAAAAATTGAGCAAAGTTG
>KV744610.1:6773-22376 GCA_000468175.2 Phytophthora cryptogea
GCTGATTGGCTCGTTTTCAGCGTCATCGTAACGGTCTCTACCACACCAACCACACTTGCTTTTTGTATGCCCCGCCGGCCACGTACCCGTCTCCACCTCATTTTTCGAGCAACGGCTGCTTCAGACAGCTGCGGATGTGTCATTCCCCAATTTGCAGCGCACCCCGCAAGTCTCCAGCGCCGTCTCCGCCCATGGCGCCCAATTCCGGCAAGCAAACGGAGCTGCAAAATGCAGGAGAGAAGACGAACCTTCTGCCAGTGAAGCAAGCGGAGACTGCGCGTCCGCAGTACCGCTCCATCATCGTGAGCGTCTGCTCCTTCATCCTCGTGACCGAGTTCTGCGAGCGTCTGGCGTACTACGGACTCTCCGGCTCGCTGCCGATCTTCTTCCACCGCAATTTGGGGATCAGCACGGTACTGGCCACGGAGCTCAACTCGACGTTCACGTCGCTGTCCTATCTCACGCCGCTGCTTGGCGCGTACGTGGCGGACCGCCACCTGGGCCGCTTCTCCACCATCGTCGTCTTCTGCTCGCTGTACATCGCGGGGCTGGCGCTCTGCGTGTTTGCAGCGTTGCCGGCAGTGTCGTCGCTGCCGCTCTTCATGTTGGGGCTCTTTGGCGGCGTGGGCTTCGGAGCAGGAGGCATCAAGCCCAACGTCGTGGTGCTGGGCGCCGATCAGTTCGACGTCGACATTCCATCCCAACGCGCAGAGAAGGACAGCTTCTTCAACTGGTTCTACTGGGCCATCAATGTGGGCGCGACCTTCAGCTACGGAGTGCTCACTAACTTGGCGGTGAACGGCCTCCCGCCCTACATCTCGGCGGACTACGGCTTCTTCGCGTCCTTCGCCATCCCGTCCGCAGCCTTTGTACTGGCGGCGATCGTGTTTTACGCCGGCAAGTCGCGCTACCGTCGTGTGCCACCCAAGGGCAGCGCGCTCAGCAAGTTCTTCTCGGTGCTGATTCAGGCCGGCGCGCGTTCGCGTCGTGGCAAGCTGGTGCTCAGTGGCGGGCTGGCATTCGCGCCAGGGATCGTGCTCACGACGGCGTCGTACTTCATTGAGGATGACTTCACTCACATGGCGGTGGCGCTGATCGGCGCGGGTGCTGTGGCCTATGGCACGTTCGTGCTCATTTTCTCGGGAGCTGCTACGGACTGGTTGAGACTGGCGACGCGCACGAACGGCGGGTCATTTTCGTCGCAGGAGGTGCAGGATGCAGCGCAGGTGGTGCGTCTCGCGCCGTACCTGGGCATTATCATCATTTTCTGGGCTGTGTACGGCCAGATGAACTCCAACTTTGTCGTGCAGGGCTGTCAGATGGATCTGCGGGTGCAGGGCAGTGAAGGAGCTTCCGGAAAGCCGGTGTTGCTGTCGTCTGCTATGCTCAACGTCGTGGACTCGGGCGTGATTTTGGTTTTCATCCCCGTGTTTGACCGACTGCTCTACCCGCTGCTGACCAAGATGGGCGTCTACCCAACACTACTGCGCAAGATTGGCGCCGGTCTGGTGTTTGCAATGCTTGCCATGATTGCGGCCGGGTGGACGGAGCAGATTCGTAAGAGCAGCCCAATGATTGAGGACGTGTCTTCCAACTGCAGCGCTGCAGGAGAAGTGCTACCGATGTCGACGATCAGTGTGTGGTGGCAAACACCGCAGTATGTTCTCGTTGGTATCAGTGAGATCCTGACGAGTATTTCAGCGTACGATCTCTTCTACTCGGAGGTGCCCGCGTCGATGCGCAGTGTGTGTCAAGCGCTCAACCTCCTTACGACAACGCTGGGCTTCATTGTGGCAGGAGCGCTGAACAGCATCTTCTCGTTCTGGATCACGAGTGACCTGAACGATGGTCACCTCGAGTACATCTACTACATGCTGGCTCTTCTGGTTTTCGTGCTGTTGGTGGCCTTCGTATTCGTATCGCAGGCGTTCGAGTACCATGTGCCCCCACCAGGTCTCGACAGTGTTTCTGGCTTCTCCCCTGCGCTTTCGCGTGCTGCCAGAGAGCTACGCAAGAAACTGCAGTTCCAGCGCAATGGTAGGAAGTGAGTTTCGTGTCCGTCGCGTATTACGCTTAGAAACCTCTTGGCCTGGATGGAGTGCTGGCGGAGGCACTTACAACTTGGCCAGAAGTATCAATAAAGAGTGATTAATTGGTATCCGTCTATGCATTTTACCTTTGAGCAGCAATGACAATACGGACTTGGTACGGCCTTGCATGCTATCATTTCTCTATAATGGATGAACCATTAGCCCTTCTGGAGGTAGGAGAAGAGCCCGCGCATCATGACCTTAGCTTCACCAAGTGCTTCACCAGCGATGTCGCGTGCTGTACTGGTGACAGCCTTTGCGTTATCAAGCGTTGACATCGCCAATGTCTGTGCGTGTTGCACTGTACCCTTCACCCGCTTGAGCTTTGACGAAACGCCGAGCAGTCGACGCACATTTGCCAGGAACGACACCGAGCCACTGGCATCTGGAAGCAGTTGCAGCGACAATGTACCGTCACCGTGGCCCGAAGCTAGTAGAATCACGGCTTCCTTAGGTCCAAAGCATGTTGCGGAAATTGCCGCTCCTACCGTTGTAGAAGAGACATACTCTTGCACCGTCACAAAGCTGTACAAGCAACAAGAACATCGTTAGATCTCTAGACTACAAATGAACAAATTACGATACCACTTACTCTTCAATACGACAGATGCGAATAGTCTCCGGCTTGAGCGTAAGGAAAATCAAATCGCCTTCGGCAGAAACCTGTACATCCGATACTTCCTCGGACAAAAGGTGGTGCGACTGGATCAGTACACCAGACAAATTGAATATCTGGCAGACGCTCGAGACCACGGACCGCATTTCCACCCCGTTTTCGATTGAGTCGTTGGCGACACTCCGAGTTATTGATGTGATAGCAACGACGTACCCCTTCACTGACAGCCGTACACGAGTGAGCTCGCCTCCATCTTCGGCAGGCTCAAACATAAACGCCACTTGTCCTTCGTCATACAGGAAATGGGCCATGCCAACGCTATGTGAGCATGAAGCCACAACTCCTAGATATGTACTTACGCTGCAGTCCACAATGGGAGTTGCGTGGCCTCTTAAAATCATGATAGGACGCGGCGAAACGCGTGGCAAGCGGAAGAGCATGTCCGGTCTGAGACGCGAAAGACGCCAGAGAGCAAGTGTTCCATCCTGGGACCCAGACACCAGTACCTCCTCATCTTCTTGAGAGGTAGAGACAACAACTTGGCTGTGACTGTGATAACTCCAGCGGTCAAGGCTCAGACACGTTACGGCAGCACTATGTCCCACCACACTTGCCTTGCCAATGACGTGCCCATTATCCAAGTCAAGCAAACGGAAGTGCAATGCACCGTTACGGGCCCCTCCTGATACAAGCACACGTCCGTTCCGAGAAATAACAACGGGGAACCCACGAGATTGCTTGTGCTGGTTAACGCTTTCCTCATCGTGATGAACATGGTCGAAAACAGGAATTCGAGGAACGTAGTCGAATGGGGAATCATCGCGAACAACCTCCAGTAGCCACGGGCAATCGCTCACTGCATCAGCTCCCCCCTCTTCCTCACCGCTGGGCACGAGTTCACTCATCAAAGCGTCCACATCACTGTCTCGCTGGAAATCATTAACTGACGAGAAACTAGCTCTCGAAGCTTCCGTCACCTCGACCGATTCTCCCACTGAGAACGTCTTCAGAGGCATCCCTTGAACTTTTGGAGAAGCGGCCGCAGACCCTGCATCCGGAGAAGAAGGAAGCGGTGGGGCGGGCTTGGGCATTAGCTTCCAGTAGTAAATCTCGATCACCCCAAGCTCGTTCACACTGACGACACGATCGGGGAGGATCTTCAGTAATCGAATACCGCTCCGCGCAATGGGCTTCACTGTAGCTACTGGACTCCAATTCCGACGCTTCTCCTGCGCAATGGGCGTAAAGTCTTGGAATGCCAGAGAAAGTGGCCGAGGAATATTGCTAGAAGGACCAGTAGAACCCCCTTCCTTTCCAGGGAACCCTCCACTCAGTGGCGGGCTCGCTCGGCCTGACACAGGATTACTGTTGGGTATTGCACTGGGCAGCGTCTTCCCTACGGCACTGCGAGCAAATGCAGCATGGCGCTTGGGGTGAGGAGTGGCGAAAAGTTGCATGGGGCACTGGCCAAAGTGTGCAATCTGAAGCTCCATGGATTCTCTCAAGAACGGATCCTCCACTTTGTCTAAATCCACGACACCATAGTACGTCAGATAATAGAATACGTTGTTTGCCTGTAGTGAAGCTCGCCCACGCTGCTTGTAGCCAAAGATGAGATCTATCCACAAGTGCAAATGGCGTGATACATGTTCACTCTCGAGCGCTGCACGATGAATTCGCACAAACTCCTCGGGTGTACTCGCCCACTTGGGAAGCTGTACATCTCCCACGGACATTTGGTCATGACGCTTGCCCAGTGCGTATCCATTTCTATTGCGCAGAAAGGTACCATCGCTTGCGAAGAACTCCGGCGTGAGCTCTTTCACTTCGGACATCTGCGAGTTGCACATACGCCATGTCTCCTGTATGGAAAAGAAGAGACGATCTGGGAGATCGAAGGTGCCGCCTTGCATTTTCTGGTGCAAACTTGCAAAAGGTTCCAGTCGGAAGAGAAAAAATAACACAACTCCCGCACATGTCGAGTAGTGCGAACCGTATAGGAACTTCGGGATAACAGGGTCATCAAATGAGTGATAACGCTCCCAATATTCTTCCAGCCGCGCCGCGTTAAGTGCACCGACAGGTTTAGACAGATCACGGAAGTTGTGCGGATCACTCAAATCCAACGTGGAGTCTTCGTAGTTTGAAAGAACCCAAGGGAACACTGGGTACTGGGTCAGATCGTTAAAGCTACGTCCTGCGAACGTATTGAGCGCCATGAGATAGTCAAAATTACTGATCTGACGGTTCTGCCACGCCTTGGTAGTAGCCGCTAAGTGAGGGATAACTCGTCCAGGCCATTGCTTAGGCGTACTTCGGGGGAGGAACGAATATAATACTCTCACAAACTCATTACGACGTTGCTTCGTTGTCAGCGGGAAGTCCAGGAAGTGCGTGCTGCCATTACGTAAGAAAATTTCAATTGCTGAGTCACGTAACCGGTAACGTCGAAGGTAAACGCCCACGAGATGCGTATACTTCCACCGCCAGCAACGATGCAATCCCGGAGCTTTCTCATCAACACTTGTACCCGACGGTGCAGGAAGAGTACTTTCGTCGAAATCAGTTGTTCCAGGAGAATACATCGCTCCTGAAGTTCGTGCGCTTTCAGAAAGTTCTTGTTGCGGCTCGAAAACGACGTGCTTGCCGCAGAGAGACAATCGACCTAGCACAACTCCTTCGGGTACCACTCGCCTGCATGTTACGCAAGCATACACTTGGTCATCCGGAGCTACAGCGATTCCAGCACCCGGATCTAGCCCCTTTTCACCCTGCCCCAAGAGAGCAGCCCCCTTTGATCCATTGGCCGTCGTAGATGCATCGGGCTTATCATCATCTACCCCTGCGTTGTCTGTAGCACGATCGCTCTTATATTCATCCAGATGCTCTTCATCACCCAGGACGCGAGTTTCTGCTTCATCACCGCCCTTTTCGCCGTTGCCTGTACTAGGTACGTAGGTATCCGCCAGCTCAGACGTAGGTAATGCTTCATCAGACGTAATGTCTCGGATCTCACCACCACGCTGCTGTGCCACAACCCGACCGACTCGCTCGAGCAAGTTTTCACCAGATTCCGTATTGGATGAACTAGCCAAGCTACCTTCTGTATCACCCTCAAAGCTGTGAAGCATTTCTAACGGCAGCGCCAGTGCTGACGACTGCCTGTGGTGCCTTTTTACGAGTTTCTCCTTCTCATCCGTTTGATCTCCAAAGGGCTCATCAACCTCTCGCGCCAATAATTTTTTAGAGCTAAGCTGCAAATCCACGTCAACTGTCCGTCGCATCCGTGCGGGAAAAGGAGACTCATATAGTCCAAGCCTCCACATAAGCGATTTTTGCAATATTGCCAATGTTTCTGGTGCCGCGCGCCTCAGTGAATCATATTGGTTTTGAGATCGGAACGTGAATTCTTGTTTCAGCCACAACTTTTGGGTCCACTCTAACTTCTGCGTGTGCTGCACAGTGAGTGCAGTCATTGCACGCTGATTCTCGCGGTCAGTAACATCGCGCAAAGTCGCCAACATTCGGTTTTCTTCAACTTCGAGTGCTGCCCAGAGTACTCGCTCGCTATCGTCAGCATAGTCTACGGCCGTATACTTTTTGCCGTTTGGGACTACCACGTCAGCAACTTCCTCAATGGTAGCGGGGGGTTCTTGATCCGCCCTCAACTCTTTGGCTATCGGGAAATACGGCACCATGCCTTCCACTTCCTCTCGCTCATGCAGTTCCGTGTCGTTAATCGCTAAGGCAAGCGCATCCAGTACTACCTCAACTGCTTGTTGCTCTGTCAGTTCACCAAGTTCATGCACTGACAAACCAGCAACACCGAGCTCTTCATCAAATGATCCAGATGTGCAAATTCGGAGCGTTAGCCCCCGTAGTAGCACCAATAATTCCTCCTTCTTGTGCACGACTAAAGCGCGACGAAGATCAACAAGCGCGTGAAGGAATACGTCACGAGTTGGCACAGATTCATACACACGGAGAGCTGAACCGGCTGTCAACTCCTGCTGAAAACTCTGTACCAGTACCTCCACCATGCGCTCCATCATCGTCTTGGCCGACACGTAAGGAAGTGCATACTGCAAAATTTGAAGACCAGGAAAAAGCCCAACGCGATGCATCTTGTGTGTACTGTCGACCAATCGGGCACAAATATCCAACACTGCGTTGAGCAGGAAAATCTGGGCATCTGACCATAAAAACTTGTCCATAATTGCGCTTGGCGTCGATTCCGTTGTTTCTGTCGGGGCTAGAGATGGCTTAAGTGGAGACGCGAGTAGTGTTTCATGGACCAGGAAAAGCAGGCGCTGCACATTCTCCGCAAGCGTCCTTGACAAAATTGTTCGACTTCTCGCCATACGCTGTAGTACAATGCCAACCACTCGACAGCTCCAGTTCAAAGGCTCACGAAATAGCTCGGACTGGTTGACATGCGGAGCTACTTGGCCTAAGGGAGGAAGCGAGGACCCGGTTGGTACGCTAGCATTCCCGGAAGGATTATACTTCACCTGGACCCCCTTTAAGGCTAACAGCAAATGAGTGAATGAACGCCACCCATGCGTATCGGACATTGCCATGCACAGCAGTGAGACAATGGTGTCAAGCACCAAGTCTTCACCCGTCTTGTTAGCATCAAAACTGTACGCCCGACCACAGTTTTCATCGTTCGCATTATCATCACTAGTCCCGCCATTCGTAGCCGTGCTAGGTATCTCCACACCTACAGAGCATGTCAGAGATAACTCGAGCAGTGCATCCGCCCAACTTTTCTTCATGAGCAATAATTGCTGCTGCAGATCTTCATCCGTCTTAAGCTTCACGTTGATGTCCATGAGGACCTTTTCACGAAAATGAGGGGTACTTTTACCGAGCAAGATTGGCAAAAAGGGTAAGATGCCTTTGAGAGGCAAACTCAAAATTCCACTGACACCTTCATCAAACATATCAGCAACTAGCGCCAAGTTATTGTCATCACCATTTTTCCCCGGAAATTCCGCACCGACATTGGACAGACTCCGCAAAGCTGTCAGCCGAATAACCGCAGCTCTCTTTTCCCAAGTTAACTGTAAACGCTTGCCCACAAACTGGTTCGCCATCTTAATCCACTCAATTAAACCACCGATCCCCGTGCTCATTTCCCCAGTAGGCGTAAGGGAAGAAGATATGACGGCAATCCCATCCTCGATTCCGTTTTCCTGGGTTACTGCTACCTTGTTTGACAATACCGGCGCAATGGGAAATAATAGTGAGTCTTTCTTGGATGGATCGTTCATAATTATACTGTGTTGAACGCCTAGTAACCATGCAGGATCGAAGTAGAACTCCATCATGAGCTCTAGAAATCCAACCGAAAAACTTCCATGCCCGTTAAGTACCAGTCGCAAATGCTCTTCAAGACCGCACCATACCGTGCGACCTTCAATGGACTCGAGCCAATCCAGCAGATAAATGAATAATGGAACGCATGCCATGCGGACATGAATAGGGACGTGCGAGCCTTCTTTATCCTCCGGGCTGCTCTCAATACCACTTCGCCGATCATGCATCAGATACAACAGGCAGTCCATTATGCTAGAGCTCACCAATGCGAAGCGCATGTCCAAAAAGGATACCGCAAGCCGGCGCAACAAAAGCAAAATGGACGTGCAAACTGCCGAGTCCTTGCTGGTCATCAAAAATCTAATCACTGCCCGAATGTCGCGCACGAGAGAGAACCGAACTTGGACAGAATGCAATATACTTTTCTTCGCAGCAGCAGCTTTTTCATCCGTGGCCTTACTATCTGGATTTCCGGGCGAAGCTGTACCCGTTGTCGACTGGTCGCTCCACACAATGTTCTCAAGATTGATGCTAAACACGCCGCCTTTGCGACCAGGTGCCACCATAGAAGGAGCTGGTGAAGACGATGTCGGGGTAGACACGGACGTCGAAGAACCAGCCACAGCTGCAGTAGAGCCTCCACCTGCCCCTCCAGGAGTACTTGCTCGGGCGAACGTTGTTTCCATCACCTCTTGTTCTAGAACCTCGTGCACCTGAGTGCTCTGGTTTGTCAAACATACTTCAATCACTTCAACCAGGCTATGAATGCATTGCTGCTTCCAGTGGTGATCCTTGTCATCGGGTTCAGTCAGCTGCTGTGAATTCTGGCTTGGTTCGCTCTCGCTTGGAGCTGGCGTGGCGCGTGATACAGAATAGAAGTTTTTGAGAATTTCCAGAATCTTCGGGACTGCTTGCATGTTGTTAAAAGCACGTGGATACTCACAGGCAAGCCCATACATCTGGTGATTGTAAATTGACTGCGTCTTGTAATCTGCTGTCGTCCACAACCGATAATCCATCAAGATGGCGCGCACGCCTGAAGCAAAAAGTGGATTCGTCGTCCATATTGACACGTGGAAAGGGTGGTTCTCGCTCAGTTCGAGTCCTTTTTTAGGCGACGGTATCATTCCAAACAAGCTTTTCACCATTTCTACACAAACAACCAAACTTCCGGGCGTCCATAGTACGGAAAGACAATCTTTGTGTTGAACCATGACGTGAGAAAGCATGTGAAACACATAATTCTGAAGTACTTCCTGCTGGTTCGCCACATTGCTGAGCAGCATGCTCTTCAAAATCCACATTATATCAATCACCACGCTCTCCATTACCGCAGAGAGAGGGCGATCATCATTTTGAGAGGGCTCAGTGCTCCTAGCCGAGTCAGCACTTTTGCCAGCTTGCTGTTTCTTTAATGTCCTTTCGTAGGCGGAGAGAATGTAGTCGAGCAGCACAGGCAATGACGAAACACCCACCGATCTGTACCACGCCGCCTGATACTCAGGAAAAATTAATTTTTGGGTACTTTTCCCAAGCCTTGCATTTCGTTGCTGAATCTCAGCAGATGCACCGACAGTACTTTCAAGCGTCAACCATTTTCCATTGGCGCTGGGAGTTGTGCCCTCGCTGAGCCATTCTACTCCAAGGTCGGCGTAATCTTCATTAACAGTGTTCTGCGCATTAAAAGCGAACACCACTTGCAGTTTACAAAATGCCGCGAACGCATCGTTCTCCGGGATGGATAGCGGTGAAGCTCCCAGTGCCCGCTCGTGAGTGCCCGCAACCAGTCGGCTTGACTGAGCGGGCAACGCGGCAGACCACCGGTTAAATGAAGACACCATGGGCCCCAACACGTACATCAACTCGATAGTCCCTCGCGGAAGCTCTTCCTGGTACATAGCCACACTGGCAATCTTGACTTTCGCATTGCGCCCGCCCCCGACCGTGCATTTGGACGCCGTGACGAGCCCCGAAGGATACACTAGCTCTTCTTTAAACTGAAGCTTGTTGTCAACATAGCAAGTCACTTTGCTCTTCTTAACGTAATGCAGCGAGTGTGAAATCACGAGCAAATGCCACTTGCCAGGCGCAAGATTAATTTCCTGCTGGATCCTCCGCCACTCCGGTGAAAAGGACGAGGACGCTGCAATCGACGCCGACTTCTTTGCGTCCGCTGCCGACCCTGGAGCGCAGCAACTGACATTCAGCAGTACTCCATGCCCCCCTCCGCTCGAGTCTTCCGTGTACTCCAACGACGCCTCCACGCCCAACGTATTAGATCCATTCGTGAACCTGAAAAGATTAAACTTGGCGTACAGATCTTCCTGATCGACGCCTTCCACGGCGGAGCCCTCTTTCTTTGCCTGCGCTAAACAAAAATCCACATTGATCCACACAGCGACGGAATATCCTCGAAACCCACTCCAATCCACGATCGGCAGGTGCATTCGACCATTGTCTCGGAAGGAAAAATAGGCCGAAGGGGGCACCACCCTCCCAGGTGGCAGAACGTACTGGGATTGACTCTCTTCCTCTACTCCCTGGTCCTTCTCGTCAGGAGGAAGCAGCAGCCGCTTGGCAAATGTCCTCGTGAGCTTCTGCACGTCTCGAATTAGTTGCTCCCTTTCCGTAGAAGAGCAGTCCTTCTCGCCTATGAAGCAGGCCATCATCGTCTTCCGTACGAGCTCATGGGCAGCTTGAGAGGGCGATAACTTGGCCGTTTCTGCTGTCCTGGAGCTGCAACTTGGCTGGTCTTCAGCTGAGGGATTCTTCTCTTCCGTGACAGTGTCCGAGCCGCTCTTGCTGGCCTTCAAACGCTGATTTTCAAGCTCTTCCTGCTCCATTATCTTTAATGCAGTCTTCGATGCAGAGGTTCACGCTTTTCTCGGCGAGGACGAGCGCTACAGAGCTGGCAGTGGCACAGAAGGATAGAGGAGACGACGACGCACTAGGAGATGGTGCGGATGGGCGTCTAGACCGCGCAGGAGCAGAGGAAAGCGGCGCGCACGGAGGCCGCGAGCCGAAGGTCGCTGGCGTGTCGTCCTGACAACGAAAAATAACGCCTCCCCCTCTTGATGTTTGTATGCACCATACTGAAACCAAGTCAATCCATGCACCCACGTAAAAAATGCGTGTCCGCAATGCACGTTCCGATGCACGAAACTCGTCAGCGTGCATTTTATCATCTGAGAATGCATTTAAGGCCAGCCAGCATGCATGAATCCCCACAAGCCGTTGTCAACGTCCCTATCGTCAGTAGCATAGCAACTATCCATAGTAGTAATAGTCACTTGACTGTCCCTGCCACAAACTCTTAGCAACCCACGCAGCTTGCTTCCTCACACAAAGAGAAGGTGTACAACTTGATATACTAACGCGTAAATAAATTCATTGTTGCTACTGGTACACGACGCCGACGCTACTTCTCTACCACGCGACGCGCTCATCGATGCGTCCTGGCAGTCTGCGCAGCATCCTGGCGCGGCGCCGCGTCCACATGGCCTTGGTCATGGGGATCTTGCTGCCGCCCACGATGTTGCTCACGGCGTTGGGCGTGCTGAGTTCGGGCGGGATCTGCACGGGCGGCAGCACCACGCGCCTCAGTTTGGAGAAGCTGAAGCGAGAGTGTTGGTGGCTGAGCGGAGACGCCAGCAGGAGCTCCTTGAGCGTCTGCGCCTCCACCGGCAGCAGCTCCGTCTGGTTGTTGCTGCTGCTGACGCTCGTGGGGTCGCTGGCGCGGCGGCTCTGAAGGATTTTCCTGGCGACGGCGCCCGGAGAGCTCACGGGCGTGGGGTGGATGCCTTTGAAGACGCTTTCCGTCTTGGCGGGGCTGGCGACGTGCGAGGTGCCGGTCATCTTGCGGAATGAAGAGATGCGTCTGTCTGTCGGACCGTTGGAAAGTGTATAGGCGCTGGAAGATTGCCACATGACCAACTTCAAGGAGGAGCCTTTTCAACAGCCAATCGCTGGATTTAGCCCGTGAAGCTGGCCAATCGTGGAGTTTAGCGAACTGATCCCGTGTGGACCACACGTGATTACAACGGGGCGAAAATCTTGAAGCGTCGCCCGCCTTGTAGCCATGGCTGCACCAGTGGTAAGGCAGCGGAACGACGGAGGCGCTTGCAGTGTTAAAGCGGCGAGTCTGATGGAGTACTCCGCTGCGATGGCCATTTCTAGTGGTTCGGAGGGCTGCAATTGCAGACAAATCTGGTCGGGGCCTGGGGGATGCCTATCATCTACGGGCGATCATGCCATCTGGCACGACAGTAGAATGGCGATGGACTCAGCTGCACTTTAGGTGTTGTGCATGCAAGACTCGGCGAAAAGTATCTAGGGACTGCACCGTGTCGCAGTGTCTGCATAACAAACATGAGGCTGTATTCGCATGCTCATTTAAAAATGCATGGTATTTGGGCTGAGTAGAGGTACAGATGTGATTGCGCAGCTGATGCAGAAAATTTATGCATTCTACGCGGCACTCGACATGTTCCTACATGTGCACTGAATAATCACTTCGCGGTTGCAGCAACCGCTAATACAAACTCGTCCCCTGGTATCTCTGAAAAGTTTGGGAACATTCCACTCGGCTGCTGCAATCATCGAAGTTCTTCGACAAACGGACTGGAGAGTCGAGAAAGTGTCCTCGCGTGGAGGACGTAGGTTGCCACAACAGAGAAATAAGGATATTTTTCGGTTAGTCCACGACGTTGTACTTCACCTTATTCCTCGTTGGGCTCATCGTATTGTATTGCACTCTAACATCGAGACTTCAGTGGCGCAACGAGCAACCAAAACCAAGAATCGACTACTTTGAAAAGTAAAAACACTTCTACTTGCTGGCAACCTTTGCAGCTTTAAGACAACTTGGTAAGTCCCCTCGTCATGCTCTGACGTCGCAGCCGGCAATTATTCTTCCGTGCTTCTAGACGTCATCGCGCCCACGATTGTGTCATATTCCCAGGATATGCATGAGGTGCTCCACCCAACCGCACCGTAG
Source organism: Phytophthora cryptogea (assembly GCA_000468175.2). Taxonomy (NCBI): domain Eukaryota; phylum Oomycota; class Peronosporomycetes; order Peronosporales; family Peronosporaceae; genus Phytophthora; species Phytophthora cryptogea. The sequence goes on from KV744610.1 coordinate 19,798, forward strand.
TCAACATAATGCACGGTCGAACAGTTTTCGGAATTGAAGGTTGCGAGAGTGCTCGGTCGAGCCACTTATCGTCGTTGAGCTTCAAAGCATGCATGTTTTGGTGCATGATAAAACCCTTGCATCCGGAGAATCCGGATGCAACGCACCTTCGAGTTGTTCGACCCACCTTCAGTCTGTCAAGTCAGCGGGCATTTTACTCGTACCGCACACAACTTTGTGTCTCCGTATGACATGACCACCATGTAGATCAGAGTGCACTATACACATTGTAAGACGTTCAAACTCGAAATGGAAATCACCTTGTCGATATCCTCATCAACCATGCAGATGATGAAAATGTCGAGCATACTCCACTACTAATAGGATGTGAAAGATTCCCACTGTTGGCATACATGTATAACATACACCTAATATCACCCCGTTAACGTATCAGTATTTATATGCACGTACTAGCTCTCTTTGATCCGCAGCTATGCCCCGCGCGCCGTGTGTCGTCAAAACATTTTACCATAGTGTTCCTTTGAACGTCAAAATGACACGTGAAACAAGCTTCAGCAGTTGCGCTGTGGGTGCATAAGGTGATCGCATCCAGGGATTCCCCACACGTTAAAACACGCGGTGCATGTAAACATACTGTTTGTCTGCGCTCGGCCAAATTGCGGTCCGCCAAGATGGACGGATGGACACGAGTTACCACGCGCAACAATCCTGGCAGAACGTGGACGAGGTCATTCATCTGGCTGTATGTGTACAAGTTTGCTGTAAACCTTGCAATTCCTCGTTAGTGTCACGTAAGAATGCCTTGAATCTCGATTTCTTGTTGCGTGTGGCAAGTGAGCTTCGTGCCCTCTTGCTAGCTTGAACCGACTGTCACTGCTACAGCTCTCGCTTTCAACTCTCTGGATTCTGCTTGTAAACCGATCGATCTCGTGCTGCGAAAACATGTACCTCGAAGTACATTCCACCACCATGCGAAAAACATGGGTCAGAACACATAAGGGCTGCATCTATAATAATAAATGCAGCACAGGCACACCAGTCATGCTACTTGCAAAATTAGTTACCCTAACTAAGCAAGAAGCAAGTCCTATGACGTCGGTAGTGATCAACAACCTCTCTGCTTGCTTTGACGACGGTGTACATGCAGTCGAATGGAACGGTTTGGCTCCCCAGTACTTAGGCGAACAGACAAGTTGGTTAATCAAATTAGTTTCCTTTTGCTTTAACAATAGTGCGTCTTGCAGAGCACTCTACTCACCACCAAACTCGATAGTGCCGGTTCAAGCCCAGGCTCTGGTTCTGGCTTTGGCGCAATCCGTAGATGTATAACATATACAACACTGTAATTGTGCTCACATCAGCAGTCTGACCCGACACATCTCGAAAAATTATCATCGTCTGGCCAAGTGTCATCATGAAAACGTTATGCAAACCATCTACACCGTGTAAATGTCATCACGAAAACGTCATTAACCGCATGGGAGATGGAAACATTTTGCGTAACGTTTTCAGGATCACTTGAGCAATAAAGTGCACATAGGTGACGATAGTCTCCCAAGATTCACACTTGTGCTGCAGACAACCTGCTCCAGTTGAGGCCCCTCATTTTAAAACTGACCTCGCTTCCACCAAGACCTCTGCGTACCATGGACGCCAGTACGTTATACCCGCCGAATGCCTGGTGGTTGAAGAGCGACGACGTGATTTCAGCCGTGGTTGTGCGGCGCAGCACCAACAGGGAAAGTGGTCAAGTCCAAATGGAGACCCGTCCAAGACCCCACCCCACCAATCAGCCGTGCACCCAGCAAACTCAGCAGTCCAACTCGGCAGTACGCACCACTTCAGGGATCTGTTGTCCTCAAGACTACACGTCGCACAATGTCTCGAGCAAGGAGGGACAAGTTCTCCGACATGCGAACTCTCGCTGAAGTGACTCTCACACTCCACCGCCAACGCCGTCGAGAAGCCCAACAACGATATCGCAAGAAGTGGAGCGAGTATACTGACGACTTGGAGGACTCTGTCTCCCAGCTACGACAAGAGGTCCAAGAGCTGAAAACGACGCTGGAGCGCATGAGTCCTTCGAGAGACATCTCCGAGTCCACCGCGTGGAATGCAGTGGTGGAGTATTTTCGCCTCTTTCGATGCGGATTCAAGCCTCTCGTCCCCGTGTCTTGCTCTTGTCGAGTACGTTGAGTGTATCGTCCCGCTGAGGCTCGTCTTCGTGATTTTCAAGTCGGTACTGGAGGAATTACCAAACATTATCTATCACCCGGATGGCGCTGGCAGCTGGAGTACGAATGGTGCGCTGAATATTCTACATGTAGTGCTTCTAGCACTTGAGATCGTATCACTCGCTCTCTTCGACAAGTTTTCTTCAGTGCAAGTTTGACTTTTCACCAATTTATCAATTAGCTTTCGTGCTCCAAACACAGAATTAAGCAGTCTAAACGTTTCTCTTCATTGAGGTCCTCATGATGCTACAATATGAACTTCTACACTTGGGTGAGTGCCCCCGTTCCAGAAGCTCACTAGTTATGATGTTTTGAGACCAATATGTTGTCTGTGTTACACTTCGC
>KV744615.1:3410-15137 GCA_000468175.2 Phytophthora cryptogea
TCCGGGTCATCTGTGATGTAAGTCTGTTCTCTGTAGAAGAGCTGGAACGTTGACTGCTTCTTGTGGTAGACCAAGGTGAAACCTCCGGCATCCACTACAGAGAGATACGTTTGTGAACCAGACGATGAGGAGAAGGCGCCTGCGCCAAATTCACGAGAAGACGACTTGGTTAACACTGGTTGTTGCTCGAAAATGCTCAATCCGTCGGAGTGTTTGAATAGATCGCCCTGCAGCACTCGGGAGTTTTGTCAGCAAGTTGTTGAAAACATCGTCGAAGACTGCTACCAAACCGATGCAGATCTACCATCACACGTCTCTCAAAATGAATTTGTTTTGGAGCGGTTCGCCGCACAAATGCAAGCGGGCGTGAAGACAACTGTGAATTGTGTGAAGCAGCGATGGCGCGCACTCGGCAAGTGCTTCGAAGTGCTGAGTTTCCGGCAAAAAGGCGTGACGCAAACGGAGTGTGACAGGAATTGCAACGTGTGCGAGGTACATTCGTCTGCTGTGTACGTCTTACGCATCACGTTCTACACGATCCAGTCGGTGTTTCGGCACCTGGTACATGCCGCTGCTAACCTTACTCGTTGGGAAAGTGGTTGTCGTTCCATTGGAGCTCACGCTTTGCGTTGAAAAGAGCACCGGAACGATCTCTCACGTCAGCGAGTGGATGGATTTCGCTGCTGCAATCGCTGAGCTCTTGCTAGAACAGGATCTCTCGTATGTCGTCTCACGAGCGCTATTGACACGAGATGGCGTGAAATGCGGTAGGTGGACGCCATCTTCAAGCTTCGCGACTTCATCGACGCAAGAACCACCTGCTCCACCGAGTCAAGCGTACAAAAAGAAGCAACGCTCCGCAAGGCGAACGATTAGCATGACTGACATTTTAAACTAAGTTTGATCCTACATGTACACTCGCATCTGCCCGCTTTGCTTGCACTTAAAGAGTTAACTATCCACGCCATGGGCACTAAATGGCCGACAACAAGTCTCATCATCCTGTGAGGTCGCACTTCAACAATCAGGCAGTGGAGATGCACTGATTCTAAAATGCCAGGGCCATCGTATCTGCAGCAAGACTATCATATCCTCGAAAGACCAATAACTTTATCGATGCCGCGATCCGTTTTGCAAGCAGCTCGTGCCCAAGTCCCATCGCATCGATGTTTGTGCAATAATGCGCAGACAAAAGATCGGTCAGGCCGCAAATCCTATGTGCAGTTCTGAATGAGTCACTGGCTTCTGCGGACCCATACGTGAACACCAACACCTCTTGAAATGGTCATTTTTTTTAATTTTTTTTAATTTTTTTTAGTCGGGGGACGCGCACTGTGCGACTTTCCAGCTCCCTCCCAAGTCTCTTCAGCTCTCAAGATCACGATGCCAACGACGGACCTGGGCGTGTATCAGCCAACGTACCGGAAGAGACCCCAGCGGCTCAAGAAGGACGGTACCCCGTACAAACCACGCAAAGGGTGGGGTCCATATCGCTCCGTGCCCAACGAACGGGCCGTGGCCTTCAATTTACAGCTTGACGTCCAGAGTTTACAGCAGGAGGTGCAAAACATGACTGCTCTTCGCGATATCCTGCGTGCTCAAGTGCTGACTCAGAGCCATTCACCCGAAGGATCATTGGTCCATCTCGTGAAAGAGTATTTTCACGTCTTCCAAGGCGGGTCGGTGATCAATAATGCAGGAGATCCGAGTGTCATTAATGTTCGGTATCAGGAACAACGAACCTTCATGTACAGTGTTGTGGACGCCGATGTGGACGTGGGGAACGGCGTCCGTGGACCCGAGCACATGATGTACCAGATGGACATGTACTCGACCTTGATCCGCTGGCTCAACATCACGATGCACTCGTTCGACGTCGTCGAGGCCGAGGGCTCCGTGGTTATCACAGCCAATGCGACGCTGCGCTTTAAGATCGTCCGTGCTACGATCGAGAAGATCTTCCCACATATCATGGGCGAGGAGAAGCTTGTGTCGCAGCTTCTCGGCCAGGAAGCGGAGCCGACGATCCGCATGACGTTTTACTTCAATTCCGAGGGCAAGTGCTGCAGATTCGACGCGGATATGGACTTTCTAGGGGCGTTCGCGAGTATGGTGAAGGACGTAGCGATTGTGGACTTGCTGTTTCGACGAGCACTGATAGCAGACAACTGCCAGCTTGGAATGATCGACGAGCTGCCAGAACCTGAAAAGGAGGAGAAGCAAGCACCACCTTCTGCAAATCCGACGCTTACAAAAGATCTGGAAGACGAGCGCAACGCGTTGGTACAGCAAATTGACGATCTCCGGAATGCGTCAAGCATCGAACCAGAGATCGATGAAGAGAGTCCATCTAGCCAGTCGACTCGCGGACTAACGCTGCAAGATGTCCAGACATCCTGCCTCCAACTCGTACGAGACTACTACAGCCTATTCAGCAACGGCTACCAGTTCGAGGACAGGACGCGCAACTTTCTGCTGAATCGATTCGTGTCAACAACGACTCAGAGTCAGCGCTCCTGTCGAATCGAAGCTATACCAAAGTCGAACTGCACAACTGCTGAGTACATGGTCGAGCGGTGGAGATCGTTGAGCGAGTGTTTTTGGGTGGTTGGGTTTCATCAAAAAGCTGTGGTGTCTGCCGAGTATCATCACCACGTCGGCATGTGTGCTATCAACTCGTCTGCGAGATATACTCTTCGTATCACGTCTACGACGCTGCAAGTTGTATTTCCACACATCTTGGGCGGTTCACCGCTGTACAACGCACTGCTTGAAGAAATATTGGTTGTTCCTTCGCAGATTTACTTCTCTTTCGAGGCCAACTCGGGATGTATCTGCCGAGTGGAAGAGCGAATGGATTTCGTGGTGGCCCTGGCCAAACTGATCCCGAATGGGCAAGACCTGCAGTTCGTGCTAGCGCAGGCGAAATTGGTGTTAGATGGCGTCAGCTATCGAAGCGAGCGTGGCACATGGGGCACCTGGCCAGAGGAATCGACTACAGCAGCAGCGCCTACAACTCGATCGATGCACATTTCTGGGATTCTCTGCTAACAATTAATCAAACAAAAAAATATTCGTTCCGTCCACCACTCCACAGCAACTCACTCTTCATGACAATTGACACGAAATATTCTTTGATCAAACATTTTCTTGCACTTCAGATTTTGTTAGTTGAGGATGTCGGATACGTGCATCGTCCGAGTTCTCGCAACTCGAGGTTTCGCTGGCATGCAGTCACGCTCATTAATTTGGCGCAGCACTCTTGGAATCTCTGTTGGTTCGGTCCGGTGGCTCACGCCATCCAAAGTCAACTTCGACTCTGACAGCACAAACTCCAAGACGTGTTCATCGTCAATGATGTTTTTCAGTGCCACGCCAAAGTTCATTTGCTCTTCAATAGAACAGATGCGACCTGCATCGGTCTCCACCGTGAAGAGAATTTGCGACGGAACCGCTAACACTTCGCCTATAAGTGCATCGTATATCTCCTGGCAAGCGGCGACATGAGGGAAGACGAGCTGAATCGTGACAGGAGTGATGCACAGACTGTATCTAGCGGTCGACTCAATAGCGCTAAGCTTCTCTGTGTAATCGATGGAGACCACGGCTTTTTGATGAAAGCCAAGCACCGAGAAGCACTGGGTAATTGCTTTCCACCGTTCTTCCACGTACTTTTCCATCGTAGAACTCGTAGTGAATCGAGTTCCCAAGAAATTGCGCTGGAACGCCGCCATACTTTTCACGTTTTCTTCATCCTGATAGCCACTAGCAAACGCGCGATAGTATTCTTCCACGGCTTGAAGGCAGATCGTTTGAGTCTCGTAAAGCTTGGGGTCAAAAGGTGGTGGAGCTCCAGAATCCAGCGAACTAGCTCTGCTGTCAATTGCAGCTCTGTTACTGAGTGGCACGGCAGGTTTTTCTTCATCTTCGGGCTCCGGGGGCTCGTCAACGACGCCAAACATGCAGTTATCCGAGATCAAAGCACGACCAAGTAGCATGTTCACGAGCACAGGATCCTTGACAATACTCGCAAACGCTCCAACAAAGTCGAGGTCCACCTCGTGCTTGCAACACTTGCCTTTATCATTGAAGTAAAAGGTGACGTTCACGTTTGGCTCCACTATTTTCCCCAGTAGTTGTGCCACAAGCCACTCATTCCCCATGATGTGAGGGAAAACCTTTTCGATCGTTTGGCGGAGGATCTGAAAGCGCAGCGTCGAGTGCGTTGTGATCACCACGGAACCCTCGGCCTCGAAGATGTCAAGCGAGTGCATTCGGTAGCACATGAACCTCAGGAAGGTCGAGTAGATGACCATCTGCTGCATCATGACGTCCGGTCCAAAGAGACCGCTGCCTGCATCGACGTCTGGGTCCATGACACTTCGTAGGAACTCTTGCTGGCCTCGATATCGCTCCGCTACGAGTCGTGGAGGGCCTGAACTTTGCAACTGCACTCCCTTATGGAACACGTGGAAGAACTGGCTGACGACTTGAGCGAAGGAGCCGTCGGGCGAGTCTCGCTGTAGCAGGATCTTGGTGCGGAGGATGTCCCGAAGTACAGTCATGTTGTGTATTTCTTGCTGTAAGTTTTGCACGTCGAGTTGGAGGTTGAAGGCGACGGCGCGTTCATTGGGCACGGACCGGAATGGTCCCCACCCTTTTCGAGGTTTGTAGGGCGTGCCATCCTTTTTAAGTCTTCTGGGTTTCTTTCGGATGGACCGCATCAAGTCCTGAAAACTTTCGTTGGTGCTATTGACGTCATGTTCCTGCAATGAATTGGTGGAGTTCTCATGGGCTTGATGTGCCATTTTGCTCAGAGGAAGGTGTCGAATGTGGAAGTGATGTTGAAGGAGGAGATGGCCAGTTGAACTGTTACTGTAGTTTCGCGTTTCTGGAATTCATCACGTGATGTGTGAGTCGGTTTGTGGACTTTCAGTTTTAGTTCTCCGGACTGCCAGCCGTCAGCCCTACGGGAACGATGCGCAAACAATGTTTGCATAAGATTGGAATCTTTCCCGCGGTCATTCCGGTGCCTTTGCAGTCTTTTGAGTGGAGCTCTTGACGCAGCCTTAGAGTGAAGAAATTGCGCGTGCTTGCAGTTGTACATAGGACTGTCCGAAGCACACTGTTCATGGTGCGATCTGGTTCACGAGGTGCAACGACGCCACATCTGGAAAGATTTCGTGGTGCTCTCGAATCTGAGTTTAATTTTGCCTATCGACCATTTATCTCTCAGAACCAAACGACTGCTGTGTCCAATCTGTTCTGAGCGCACTAATCTTCACCACTGCTGATCACTTGCTCCGACCAGGATCGAGAGACATTAGCGAGTCGACTACGGCGAGGGCACTCGATGAAAATTGCGCCTTACCACGTTAAAAGGTGGATGTCTCTACTGTAATCTTCTCTGTGAGACTTTGCACAGGATAGGAGCTTGTGATTGTATAGATAACCAAAAGAACGCAGTGTTTCCCACTTGGCTTGGTTGGGATTGAGGAGGGAAACCTCGAAGGTGCCAACCCCCCTGTACGGTTAGTTTCAAACGATTTCTGCAAGTCCTTGTCTTACTCCTAAGCGACAAGACATATTGAACTACAACTACAAAGCTGGGAGCTGGCTGAGCTTGCAGAGCTCGACTCCAACTGTAGCCATCTCCACACTCCCACTTCGAGTATGTCAAGCTCATTGTCTTCATGTCCCTCGAACTAGTCGCTTGCATTTCCATCCTAGATGGCAATTGGCACAGGCATGACATTCAGCTCTTGCCGTAACTTCAGAAACAATTTCGGACCTAGCGGCTTCGTGAAAATATCTGCTATCATTTCCCCTGAAGGACAGTAGCGAACTTCAATCACTCCATGCTCGTGGTAATCGCGCACCTTGTGGTACTTCAGGTCCACACATTTCGTCTTGTAGTTGCCCTTGATCCCCGTTATCACAGTGATCGTAGACTGATTGTCTTGGTACAGAACAGTCGGCATACAAAACTTGAGCTTCAGCTCTTTGCAGATGTTGTGGGTCCAAATAATCATAGTCGAACACTCGCTCGCCGCAACGAATTCCGCACAACAAGTATCATCGGTCACAATCTTCTGTCTTCTCGATTTATAAGCGTAGGTACACCCATTTAGTTGCAGAGCATATCCTGTAACCGAATATCGACCATCTTTCTCGTTTCCGAGATCTGCATCCGCATACGCAACAAACTTCAACTCTGTAGTCTTTGGTTTGTGCCACACGATTCCAAAATCCATCGTTCCGCGTAGATATCTCAAAACACGTTTTGCCATGACCCAGTTTTCCTCTGTGTAGTTGTTGAGATACTTGCCCAGCGTTCGCAAGCTCTGGACGTGAGCATTGAACTAGGTACTGTAAACATCCAACAAGTTCACGATAGGGAATTCTTGGATTATTCACACTTTCATCATCTGACGACGCTGGCATTGGTACATGTCCTAGTGTTTGGGGAGTCGCAACAGCACGGCACTGGTCCATTCCAAACCGATTCAAAATCTTAGAGATGTAGCCGCGTTGCGAGATCCACACAACCTTATCTTGGACATACGTGATCTCCATCCCAAGTAGATGGTGTACACGTCCGAGATCTTTGATCTTGAACTTCTTCGCAAGCTCACTAATCACCAATTTCACATTCTGTTCGTTGGCGACGATCAAAATATCATCAACATAGACTGTCAGGTATATTGGACTACCTCCCACTGTTCTCCAGTACAGTCCGTTATCCATCTTGGATCTCTTAAACCCAATCTTCAGTAAGTAAGCATCCAGAGTCTTGTACCAAATCAAAGGAGCCTGCTTCAATCCGTATAAACTCCTCAAAAGTCTGCATACTCTACCGCTTCCATCGTCGAAGTGCTCTGGCATCTCCATGTAAATTTCAGCTTCGCCGATAGGACCATTCAGAAACGCAGTCACAAAGTCAATTTGGTGACATACGAGTCCAAAGTGTAGTGCGAGCAGAAGCACAAGCTTCACAGCTTCAAATGAAACAACTGGCGAATAGGTCTCCCAAAAATTCACGCCATGTTCTTGTTGGCAACCTTTTATGGTGATGCGAGCACGGTGACGTACCAGTCGGCCTTGAGGGTCTCGCTTACGTACAAATACCCACTTGCTGGTCAACACCTTCTTTCCAGCTGGCCGCTCGACGAGTTCCCACGTGTTGTTCCTCATCAAGTCACCCCACTCTTTCTCTAATGCTTCTCTCCACTTGTCTGCATCCGGTTCCTGCAAAGCTTCCTTCACGCTTTGAGGTTCCGTCAACTCATTCACAGCTTCAATTACTAAGCTTTCCGGAATCTCGACCTCGTAGTCTTGAAGACGTACATTCCCCCGTCTCACCCTTATCGACCGTCGAAACGATGCTGTAGCTGGCGACCCACTCCACCCATCGTTTTCGGTGTCATCTTCTTCTTCATCTTGATTTCCGTCATCATGTGCTGCAAGTCGATCCATCAGATCAGGATCATACCTTTCACTACAATTGGGTTGCCATTTTGAGTCATCTTCCATAGATTCTTCATCTCTATCGCCTTCCAAATCCACACTATCATGCTCAGCTTCATCACGTGCTAGGATATACTCCCCATCTGTTGCTCCCACTGAAGGCACGTCTTGTCGAGCTGGAGCAGCATCATTGACATCTACACGACTGCTGTTAGGCGAGTCTGCAACATCATGCTCACCATCTCGAACTAAAGGCCGTAATCGCTGAGTGTTAACCCCCGATCGAGCTGCACCCGCAGGCACATCCTGAGTCGATCACTCAGTGCTCCACCAACAGTATCTGGAAACTCACAAACAGTTCGACCTCCACCAGTACGCTGACGCTTGGCAGGGCGCTCAGCTCCACCATTCCCGAGCTCTGAAAAACTTCGATGACCACAAGTAGCACCAGTCACACATTGATGCACCACAGGCAGTCGAATATATGGTATGACATTCGGTAGTGGCACTTTCCGTCCTTTGCCATATATATTTGCTAGCAGGCGCATAACATAGCTCCGCTCCACCGTCCAATCCTCTTCGAACTCAATCGACTGCACTTCACTGACATTTCCAGTCACTAAGTTTAGGACGCGGCAGCTATCTGAGTGTTGAGCATACCCCATGAAAAGTCCAGGTTTCCCAGGATTTTCCAGTTTGTTTTTCCGAAGAACCTTGGGTGTGAAGAGAAACACCAAACATCCCCACGTCCGCAGCGAAGACACATCCGGTTTCTCACCGAATCTACGATGATATGGTGTATCACCATCTAAAGCTTTCGTCGCACTGATGTTCATCACTTCAATCGCAAATCGAAACGCTTCACCCCAAAGATCATCAGGCATGTTCGCAGTTTCCAACAACGTTCGAGCTCTAGCCAAGACAACTCCATTCATCCTTTCGACTAAGCTATTCTCCTCCGGACTATATGCATTTGTCCAGGTATACTCGATTCCTTGCCCTTCGAGATACGCCACCATCATGTTGTTCAGCAATTCTCGCCCTTGGTCTGAATGAAAGACCTCCATTCGATGTCCTTGAGCAATCAACCATTTCAGTTGCTTCAGAACCACTTGAGATGCTTCCTCTTTGCATCGCAAAAGAAAACCCCACAAATATCTGGTTGCTTCGTCCTGCACTAGCTGAAAATGCGAGTACCCATCATATGTGCGCACTCCAACATAGCACATGTCACTCATGATCTTCTGCATCGGTCGCGTTGCCCGACGCGTCACCACCCGCTTGTACGACATCCTGGTTTGCTTTGCAACTTTGCAACTCCAGCAAGGGGTATCACCATCACCCATTACAGGCAATTCCGATTCCATACCCGTTGTTACCTCGTTCTTGGCCATTTGCCGCAGCGAAGCAAAATTCAGATGAGCAAAACGTAAATGCCATTTCGTCAACATTTTGGAATCACTTTGTTGTTGTTGCACTTCTGCAAGCTGTTGCGGTTGCACACTACATCCTAGTGTTGCCACGCTGTAAGCTTCCACCACAGTCGTCTTCAAACGGTATCGCCGGCGTTCTTTCTTCAGCAGCAATTCAACATCGTCTTTGCGAATCCAGCACACGCGTTGAGAATTTATCCAGCCATACTTAACATTCCAGCCACTTCCCTCCAACAAATCTTGGCTCAAGACGTTTTCGGGAGCTCCAGGCATCAACAACACATTCGTAAACGGTAACGTGACATCTGCATGAGGCCGTTTGTTGTTGTGCACACGCAGGTGAATGTCCCCAACCAATTCATTTTCTTTCACAGCCCCGTCATAGCTCTCAAAACTATGCTCCATATCCACTCTGAGGTTGTTCAGAATGTTTTGCTGGTTACACACATGAACATCGCTTGCATTGTCCAGAATCCACTCCATTTCACCACTTGGAGAACGTTTTCTCTCCGGAGCTGGGCTTCCACGCACGTGACAGCAGATAGCGCTAGTGTTTTTCCGCTGCACTGAAACGTGTCGGTTGGATTTTCCTTCCTGGTCGCCATCACCTTTGCGATCTTGCCACCGTTTGTATTCCGATCCAGTAGGCTTATCAGCAGAAGCAGGTTCTTTCAGCGTAGGACAGTTCGCTCGAATATGGCCAACTTCACCACATTCTTCGTGCGGTTTCCTCTTGGCATATCATCTCTGCATCTTCCTCAGGAACACCAGACAAAATCGCCGCACGAGCTACATTATCCTTTGCCTCAAACATCATTCTCTGGCCAGGATCATTCATGTCCAAGTTACACGAGCCGTCTACTACTTCCCAACATCTCATCCGGTTCAGAAAGGTTTGCAACTGTACGGCGTACAGATCAAAGCTTCTCCCTTTCATCTTAGGCGCTGTGTCCATCTTCATGGGCATCAAGTTCACTCCAGGCATCGCTCCAGCCATCGCACCCAACCCAAAACCGGCTTGGAGGGGAGGAAAAGTGAAACCACCAGACATGCTTGGCACTCCGGTACTTGTTGTAGCCGCCCCACCACTTGTACTTGCACCACTGGTCGTGGTTCCTCCACCACTGGAAGCAATCCCGGCAGAACTGGCGCTTCCAAGACCTTGGCACGTCGCTGCGCTGTTCGTCGTGCTCGTGGACGTTGTCGTTGAGCCGCTGGCTGCCGAAGCACTCGTCGTAGGCGCCGAACTCATCCTTGCTCTTCTTAGTCACCTCAACCACAAGAGCCTCCACGCGACACTTGGGCTCATAACCTGTGAGACTTTGCACAGGATAGGAGCTTGTGATTGTATAGATAACCAAAAGAACGCAGTGTTTCCCACTTGGCTTGGTTGGGATTGAGGAGGGAAACCTCGAAGGTGCCAACCCCCCTGTACGGTTAGTTTCAAACGATTTCTGCAAGTCCTTGTCTTACTCCTAAGCGACAAGACATATTGAACTACAACTACAAAGCTGGGAGCTGGCTGAGCTTGCAGAGCTCGACTCCAACTGTAGCCATCTCCACATTCTCGACCAAAATCCACACGAAAAAAAAAAGATCCCTCCAAACACGACAAAGAACCGCATAAGAATTGCGGACGATATAGGTTCGAGAAGCTCTGAGCATCCAATCGCCAGTCGACTTCGTGTGCTTTGGCTTTGAGGCGAGCACCGATCCGCTGACACAAATGGTAAAGGCCCAAAAGCACATCTTCAAGCTCCGCTGTCGCCACAACAACTCACATCTCGAACACTGAAATCGACACGAGCAGAGCTCGGAATCTCAAGGAATCATGGTGCAAGATATTTCATTCTGCACTTGGGCCACAGTCACTTGATACACGACGTGAGCTAAAGCGACACGATACTGATATTCGCCATGGACAGCTTCATCACCATGTTACTTACTCTCTTCTGATACGAGCCCTGGCAACGATTATTTCTCGTGTGATTTGTTGGCGAGTGCTTATAGTTACAGTTTCTTCAAGGATCTCGACTATTTCGGTGTCTTAGTTTTAGTCGATGCGGTTGTGGCTACGTGAAACGCATTGCAGCTACAAATCCTCGCTAAAATGACGGAGGCGACAAACAGCTAAACAAGGAGCAAATGCACGCGATAGAGCTGCTCCTGCTCCTATTTTGGAGGATTTAGTACATCGTGGATAAGAATTTGGAAGGATGCCAAAGCACCGGAAAGCGCAAACTTCGACGCAGAGTACAGCGAGCAGAAAGAAGTCGGCTGTGTTCGAACCTTCAGTCGTTGAAGGACTCACGACAGATTCTTACTTTGGTTTGTTGGAGCAGCTCCCGAGCTTGGAGGCCGCTCACTTTGAATTACGTGAGACTCGACCACCGTTTTCAAATCTGGTCCTCTTCGCCCTTGCTATGTCTCCCGGTCATTTGCCTTCTCGCCTTCCACACAAGACAGTCTTCCAAGTCCCACGAGATAACAATGGAGGTCCCAACGTTTTCGGCCCAAAACTCGAGTCCTCCTGATGAGGGCGATTCAAAGGCTCGAGAAAACTATGCAGCTCTGGTACAACCTTTTCAACGAAAGCCCAGAAGACTTAAAAAGGATGGCGCGCCCTACAAACCCCGAAAAGGGTGGGGGCCATTCCGGTCCGTGCCCAATGAACGCGCCGCCGCATTCAACCTCCAACTCGACGTGCAAAACTTGCAGCAAGAAATACACAACATGACTGTACTTCGAGACATCCTCCGCACCAAGATCTTGCTACAGCGAGACTCGCCCGACGGCTCCTTCGCTCAAGTCGTCAGCCAGTTCTTCC
>KV744615.1:15148-25658 GCA_000468175.2 Phytophthora cryptogea
AAGGGAGTGCAGTTGCAAGGTTCAGGCCCTCCACGACTCGTAGCGGAGCGATATCGAGGCCAGCAAGAGTTCCTACGAAGTGTCGTGGACCCAGACGTCGATGCAGGCAACGATCTCTTTGGACCGGACGTCATGATGCAGCAGATGGTCATCTACTCGACCTTCCTGAGGTTCATGTGCTACCGAATGCACTCGCTTGACATCTTCGAGGCCGAGGGTTCCGTGGTGATCACAACGCACTCGACGCTGCGCTTTCAGATCCTCCGCCAAACGATCGAAAAGGTTTTCCCTCACATCATGGGGAATGAGTGGCTCGTGGCACAACTACTGGGGAATGTGGTGGAGCCAAACGTTCGAGCTTCATTTTATTTCAACGACGCAGGCAAGTGCTGCAAGTACAAAGTGGGTTTATACTTCGTGGGAGCCCTGGCAGGCATTGTCAAAGACCCGAGCGTTGTGGACAAACTGCTCAATCGCGCGTTGATCTCCGACAACTGCATGTTTGGTGTGATCGAGAATGGCAATGAAGACAAACCCGAAGCTTCGTATGTCTCGGTGCCAACGAGAGTGGAACACAACAGCATCCGAACAACTTGTTTCCAACTTGTAGACGCTTATTACCGTGAGTGTGTCTTCCCTCACGGCATGGCTTATCCAAAGCTCTGTAACTTTCTCGTTAGCGAAATCTTGGTCGTACCATCCCAGATCGTCTTCTCCATTGAGAAATATGCGCGGTGTATCTACTGCATTGAGGAGCGAATGGACTTTGCTACAGCAATCGCCGACATCATCAAGAACGAGCAAGAACTGAAGTCTGTGCTCTCCCAGGCTAAGTTGAGCATGGGAAACCAAGGCGACCAACTGGACTGCTGGTCTGTGCAAGCGAAGACGACAGGTACAGGACCGACCCGAACGATGGGTATGCATGATATCCTTAGCTGGCACAGGACGGTCGAAAAGTACTTCGTCATGGTGCACGCGCTCAACATTCGAGTCCCAGACTTGAGCTCTTACATCATCAGTAGTAGACTGAAACTTGTGTGCCCTTTCACAATGACTTGTACTCGCATGTGAGTTGAACACGGTCGAGATGCAGGCCCCGAAGCAGCAACTATACCCTATCTGTTATCTTGGTTACTTGGATACATTTGCTTGCACAAAGCGCCATCCCATTGTAATCGGAATGTTCACAACGTGTTGACCTGTCATCCTGTTGAGTCATGAGCTGCTTACCTTGAAGATTTCATCTCCCCAAAAAGACAAAGCACTCAATTTGTGATGCTACAGCGACAACTGTGCTTAGCATCTCCACACGTTGACGATTTTATCAATCAGCCAACATGAACTCGCCGCGTTGATCGTGTCAATACGTACCAAAGTGCCGACGTGCCCCAACCGGCGAGTGTCCAGGCGTGACATAGCTGCATGAATCGGAAATGGCTGAAAGGTACCCACTGTCCTGTAAGTGGGCGTCAAACACTGGAGGACGCAGATACTCTTCATTTCCGGTGTTCATACTGTGGAACAAGCGGTCTTGCCTCCGTTATTTTAGCAAGTTCATCGCAATGGTGGTGCTAAAGCCTTAAACTAAAGCGACTCCTACTACGTATAGCCAACTCGTCTAGTACTGCAAACGAGTTAAAGAGCTTGCTTCTGAAGCGAGATATCTCTAGCATATCGTCTTTCGCAATTCCTCTTCGCTTGGCGATCGTACGTTGCTGCACGACAATACCAATGTCCCCAGGCGTGAGCAGTGAGTTATACGCCACTTTCAGCGGCCGTCAGAGCGAGCTCCGCCGTCGCGAAGGTCGCAGTCGTTTCTCTCCTGCAATGCCCGTACTATGCCTCTTCTACCTCTCACTGCGAAAAACGCGTCCTTCTCCTCCGGCCAAAGATGGAAAAGGAGACTTCAGATGAACGTAGCAAAGCTCCTGTCGAGGACGGATCCGAGTCACAAGAAGACTGCGCAAGGCAATGGCAACCTTTTCAAAACAAGCCCACAAGACTTCGGAAAGATGGCACGCCCTATAAACCACGAAAAGGGTGGGGGCCGTACAGATCCGTGCCCAGGGAACGCGCCGTGGCCTTTAATCTCCAATTGGACGTGCAGAACTTACAGCAACACGTGCACGAGCTCGCCGCACTTCGAGATGTTTTGCAAACCAAAAGGACACTTCAACGACAAGAACTGGAGGACTCGTTGTTGCAACAGGTGAATGAGTTCTTTCGTTTCTTCCGGACCGGTTCAGCACTTGGTGGCTCTGATAACCAAGAGCAACACGAGTTCTTGAATAACTTTGTGGATCGCCAAGTGGAGCTGAGCGATCATCTACGAGGACCTGATGCCCTACTTCAGCAAATACAATCGTACTCAGCGTTAGTCGGCTCTATCCGTCTCGAGATGAACGGGTTTCGTTTCGTGACGGCGGAAGACACCGCGATCGTCTCGACAGATGCAACACTGCACTTCCAGCTCCTACAGAAAACCATAGACGACGTGTGCCCGGAGGCGCTCGAGTCGCAGCTTGTCGACAAGGAAGTGGAGATGAAGATGAATATTACATTCTACTTCAACGCCGACAGCAAGTGCTGTAAATTTGACGTGGGAATGGACCTTGTCCGAGCTTTCGCAACGCTTTTGAAGGACCTTGACAGTGTTAATACCCTGCTCAGCCGCGCGTTGACCACCGGATGCATCCCGACAACCTCCATAAAAGAGAGGACGATAACTCTCAGCAAGGGAATAATAACTGGAACCGCATCTCAGTGTACCAAGTCGGAAGATGTTTTCGAAGTTGTTCAAGATGGTGTTCCGCTTGACCGTACAAATACTGCGCCTGCATCCAAGCAGTCTTATTGTTGGCCTCTGGATCGGAATGCTCAACGATCTTGCCTCAAAGTCGTGGATGACTATTATCTCGCATTTGCGAACGGGTTTATCGCTGACCACAACTGCACCACGCAGTTCTCGACGTTGTCCACAGCTTTTCAGCGGGACTTTCTCCTGCATCGGTTTGCTGCAACCACGACGAACGAGACTACAGTGAATCATGATTACGTTGAAAAGCGATGGAGATCGCTGAGCGAGTGCTTTGAAGTCCAAAGCTTTAGCCAGCAAGTTGTTACTTCGTTGGAGTGTCTTGTGAAAACGTGTTTGATCAGCTCGTCGGCCCTGTACACACTTCGTATTACTCCAGCCACGATTTTGAGTGTTTTCCCGCACGTTCTCGCACGTCCGCAGCTGCATGAAGCTCTCGTAGGCAGGATATTGACTGTTCCATCGGAGATCCACTTCACTATTGAGAGCGACACGCGGCGGATTCTCCGCATTGATGAGCGAATGGACTTCGCAGAAGCTCTGGGAATAATTGTCACTAGCGAGCACGAGTTGCGGTCCTTATTGTCGGAAGCGAGATTGGGGGAGGATGGTGTGGCTTGCCGAAGTGACGCAGCAACAAGGTTCCCACATGAAGCATCCTGAAAAGATCGGATAGTCGTTAATTTCTCTGCGACGTACACCATAACACGTCGGGATCAGAGCTCTTGTCAAATTACTTGAACGACACCACGAGTCTGTCAATCTTCAATATCCATGAGCTCATTGTCCTGCCATTTGAATTTCACGCTTTTGCGTCGTCATCTTTGAGGTGAGTCCAATGGGTCCACTTGAGGTGCAGGTGATGGACATCGGCCATTTTTATTTTTGTCCTTGCCATAGCCAAAGAAGTAAATATTGCAAGCCTTGCTCCCGGTATCATCGTTATTGAGCGAGGAATCCGCGGCTAGAATGCAGTTTCCAATCGAATGCAAGTTGCGCTGGTGCTCTCGCCAGGATCAGCCGCTGCAAACAGGTCCAAAACATATCTAATCGGCTCTCATCCGTGTGAAGCGGCGATACCACCATAAATAAATCGATCTCGCGTACAATTCAGTGTCAGCGTCAGACAGAGTCTTAATCGCAGAGCCAGGGGAGTTCTGCCTTCATGATCTGCTTCGATGCAGGTCGAAAACAGCGTTAGGAAATAATGCCAGCAACACCTGAGAACGCCCTCTTATCTTCTCCATAAAGTTGACGGAGAGCATTGCTCGTCATGTTCATGTCGCCACCAAAACCATTGAGAACCCGTCGATCTTCATGGTGGCACAAGCTTAAACTGCTGTGCAGACGAAGGACAGCGTTAAAATCTCGTGCTCAAGTAAGCCATTTTGGAAAAGCAACTCGCTCACCTTGGTGAAGATCAATAAGGGTGGAATGCTCGGGTTTGCCCAGCCCTTTCAACAGCAGACGAACTTGTGGAGACTTGATATGATGAACAGGACCAGAACCTACGAAAACGCGACGATCATCATCAACAGGAAACTGGCGCCTTCGTTCTTAGGTTTCTTTGGGGATGCACGTGCACCCGTCATGTCCGTAACCAGCCAACTTCGCTACGAGGTCGATGCTACACACACGAAAATAGCTTGAGCTATTAAACATGTAGGCACTGTTTTAATCTTGGAGCTATTAACCGTGCACGAATTTGCGATGACTCTTCAAAGGTACTTGGCACTGCACGAACTGGTGGCTTAACAAGTAAACGAGCACGATATAGTGAATAAAATCATTTCCACAATCTAAAAGACGAGGCAATCGAAGTCTCTCTTTGCATTTGCGTCAGCGACAGTATGCTGGCCATTCCTTGGAGTTCAAGCGCGTAAATCCCGGTGTTTGCAGTCCGTCAGTCTTATTAGTAGACGAAACGACCAGCGTGTCATGCCGACGTATTTTG
Source organism: Phytophthora cryptogea (assembly GCA_000468175.2). Lineage (NCBI taxonomy): Eukaryota > Oomycota > Peronosporomycetes > Peronosporales > Peronosporaceae > Phytophthora > Phytophthora cryptogea. Next base: position 19,921 of record KV744615.1, read on the forward strand.
AACTGAATCGGCTCGAACACTTCAAATCCGTGTCCGCCCACAGACAAGAACGCAGCGTTCCGCTGGATGATAGTACAAATGACACTTACTAAACCTGCAATGTGTTTGTTGGCCATTAACTACTGGCATCTTGCTCTCCAAGGCTTTGAACCTTACCACTGTGCCTGACCTCCATGTGTGTCCTTCCAACTTGAAGCCCTCACCACAACTATAGAACGGTTAGCAGCTAAAGCACTAAACTTAGAGACAAACGCACCAGAACGCGAGCCATGTACGCGGAATAGAAGTGTGAGTTATACGAAATCCTCCAGCAACAGCCGCCACCGAGGCTCCACCACCACCGACGTTTAGTTTGTTTGCGCAAGTAAACAAACGTGCCCCAACGAAAACATCCCAACTACCGACCTCAGAACGTACAAAAAGAGTTTCTCGGTTCAGTGAGCTGGTGTCTACAGATGCGTTGTGTCTCCAATAGTGCGACCATTTCGCGAATTTGAGCCCACGTAAGCCGCAAGCGTCCATTTTATTAGCGTCTTACTGGTCCTCACGCCCGTGTTATGCATCAGGTCCAGCTCATTTGCACACTTAAAACCTCTGTACCTCCCCACGCAGAACTCAATTCCTTCTCGATTGATGACAATGGAATTCCAAGCCGTTTCGGACGAAGCTCCTGCTTTTCGTGGTGTTAATGACGGAGAAAGTCAACGACAACCTGTCCAGCCTTTTCAAAGGAAGCCCAAGAGGTTCAAGAAGGACGGGACGCCGTACAAACCACGAAAAGGGTGGGGACCCTACCGTTCCGTACCCAACGAACGCGCCGCCGCCTTTAACCTTCAGCTTGATGTGCAAACTTTTCACCACTTGGTGACGGTGCGCGACGTCTTGCGAACCGAAACAACGATGGTCGAGTCAACTGAGCCCTCGGTTGTGCACTCGGTGAGGCAGTTTTTCAACGTGTTTCAGAACGGCGCAGGGGGCGCCAAGTCTGCAGAACAAAGTCACTTTTTGTTCAACTTTACGGACACCAACGTGATTTTTGGGAGCGGTCTACGAGGACCCGAAGCTGTCTTGAACGAAATGAAAAGGCACTCGGAACTCGTCCATTGGGTTCGCCTTAAGTTGAGCTCCTACAATGTTATAAAGGCTGAAACCTCCGTCGTTGTCTCGACCAACGCATCGTTACGGCTCCAGATGTCACGAGATACGATCGTGAAAGTGTTTCCTCGTGTTATTGGATGACGAGAGATTGGTATCGCAACTTGTGGGCGAGGAAATTGAAACTTACGTGGGCTTCGGGTTCTACTTCGATTCGGAAGGCAAATGCTGCAAACTAGATGTTGGCGTAGATCTGGTGCGAGCGCTTGCAGGCATCGTAAGGAATCCAACAAAGTTGAAATTCCTCTTAGACCGTTCTTTGATCGGGAAGAGCTGCAACCTCGGTGTGATCGACGAGCCACAAGCACCCGAACGGTAAGAGAGCCTGGAGCGCTTTACAGACTCGCTGGATAATGATTACACTCGAAACCCGTACGCGTTTCCATCAGCAGCTCTGTCCCAAGCAACCAACCGATCTTTTCGCGATTCACTGAAGCGATACATTCCAACGCTCTGCCTGAAAACTGTGAGAGACTACTATCTCGCGTTTGCGAATGGTTTTCACGAAGATGGCAGCACCCAACGCTCGAAGCTAGCGATCGCTTTCCAGCACGATTTTCTATTTCACCGGTTCGCCACACAGGCAAAAATTGAGCGGGCAAGCGCTTCTTACGTAGAAGAGCGATGGCGTTCACTGAGCGAAAGCTTCGAAATGTTGGGCTTTCACCAGAAAAACCTTACGTCAGCAGAAGCTCACTCTCGCATCAACACGTGTACTATCATTTCTTCTGCCAGATACACGCTTCGAGTTACGCCCTCTACCTTATCGAGTGTCTTCCCGCACGTTCTGGCATACCCGAAGTTGCGTGAAGCTCTAGTGGGCGAAGTTTTGACAGTCCCATCAGAGATCGTCTTCACTATTCATACTGACACGGGGTGCATCCTTTGTATTGAAGAGCGCATGGACTTTTCAGTGGCTTTAGCGAAGATTTGTGCCAACGAACGCGAACTCCAGTTCGTACTGTCAGAGGCAAGGTTGGCGCTAGATGGTGTTCGTTTCAAGTACACGAGGGGGCTGTGCAGGACAACGGATCTCCTGACTATAAACATTGTGGGTAGCAATCATATGATGGAGAACACGCAGTCTACCATCCCCACATCTCGAGCTTTGCGAATGTCAGACATCCTCAGCTGAGAAATACTTCGCACGGATGAATTCTCGTTGGAGCAAGAAAGCCACTTGCCGATTGCAGTCTGAAATGGATGCTGTATGTGAATGGAGATGCGGTCTCTTAGCCACCTGCACATGATGAGTTGCGTATCAAGTTTATACTATCAGCACAGATCGAGCCGCTGTCTTGGAGATTGGTTGAGTGTGGAATGACACTCACGCGAAGGTAATTTCGATTAATGGATTATGCGTTCTGAGAATCAGCAACTCGTTCTTCTGTCAACTCCGCAAATTTCTTCTCGCGTGACAGTTTTTTCATTGCCATAAGCGTGAGCTTGTCAACCAAAGTGAAGTGCTACCAAGTACATGTAACGTGAATTACTCACTATGCTGTATGGATGCCGTGCGTCGGTAATATACAACCGTGAGAGCGCCTAGTGCAATCAATGGGTCTCTCGTTTTCCTGTCTTTGGTGTTCACTTGGCGTGCTATTCCCAACAGGCCATTGTCCTTGCTGATCGCATGTATCGATAGCGCTGAAGCATTTGTGGCACATGAGACTGAATCACATGACTAAACATATTTTTATTGGTAGGAGCAAGAGCTCTTGATCTGTTCATACGTGCACACTAGAAACACCTTTGTACACCGCTACGCTTACTCGAATGAGCCGTACGGGTGCTCGCCCGTCTCCAGGGTGAAGGTAGCACACAACGGATTGGCGACGGCGGTCTCGTTGTACACGTCACAGTCCGTCTCCGGTTTGATGGCAATCACGTAGTCGGCGTCCTCCGCTACCTTCTTGAGGCCGCTGCCGATCTGGGGGTAGTAGACGCTCCAGTCGTCGGCAGACAGCGTGAACTTGACGGTGGTCGACTCTCCAGCCTTCAGGTCCACCTTGGTGAACTTCTTGAGCTGTTTGACTTCCGGGACGGAAATGGTGCGGAACGGCTGCGTCAGGAAGAGCATGACCGTCTCCTTGCCGTCGACTGAGCCCGAGTTGGTGATCACGACAGACACATCGATCGTCTCCGTGATGGACGTGACGTTGGAGCGGCTGATAGTCATGTCCGAGTACGTGAAGTTGGTGTAGCTCAAGCCGTGGCCGAACTCCCACTGCATCTCGCAGTACTCGCCCGACGCACACTTCGTGCTCACACGGTGGTTGTACGGCATGAGGATGTTGCCGGCGTCCTTCGGGTACGTGATCGGCATGCGGCCGCTAGGGTTCACACGGCCGTAAATGATCTCCGCTATAGCCTGACCACCGAGTTCGCACGGCAGCATGGCGTTGACAACAGCGTGGACGTTGCTGGGCAGCTCACCAAGCAGACGCGGGCGACCACCAACGAGAACAACAATCACCTTGGTGCCAGTCGACGCAAGCTCCGTGACGTACTCGATCTGACCGGCAGGCAGGTCCAAGTCGTTAATATCGCCGTAAGTCTTCTCCGTGTACGAGTGCTCGCCAATGACCGCAATGGTGTACTCGGCCTTGCTGGCAAGCTCCTTGGCCTGAGCCAGGTCGCTCTCGTTGTACGTGCCCGTGTAGTTAAGGCCGTTGAAGTACGTGACGGTCTCGTTGGCAATCGCCTGGAAGCCGTCCTTGACGCTGATGCCGTTCGGGAACATGTCGTTGCCCGAGTAGCCCTGCTGGCTCAGAGACCAACCGCCACATTGGTAGCCAACGTTGTCGGCTGAGTGACCCGTAAGGAAAACAGTCGACGTCTCCGGGATCGGGAGCACGCTGTCGTTGTTCTGGAGCAGCACAATGGACTCGCGAGCCATGTCCAAAGCGGCAGCCTTGTCTTCGTCGTTGCCGACCTGGTCCACCAGATCCGCACCTGGCACGGCGTTGTCATACAGACCAAGCTGCAATTTGAGCTTGACCACACGACGGGCGGACTCCTTCACGCGGTTCAGGAACGACGCATCGTTGGCGATCAGGGCCTTGGTGGCGTTGATGAAGCCGTAGTCACTGCTGGCCATAGTCATGTCAATGGAAGTACGCTTTACCGAAAGTGTAGCAGCCTCCTCGTCATTTCGAGCAAAACGGTGGAACGTGTTGAGATGCTCGATCTCCGCGAAATCCGACACGGTCATGCCTTCAAAGCCCAAGTCTTGACGAAGCAGCTTGTTCATGAGTTTGGGGTTGGCAATCGTGGGAATACCGTTCACGGAGATGTAGTTCTCCATGGCGGACAAAACCCCAGCATCCACGGCAGCCTTGAACGGTGGCAGGAAGTAATTGAGCAGATCGTAGTCAGAGAGCGTGACCTCGTCTCGATCATGACCTGAAAGCGTCTTGCTGTAGCCTATCCAGTGCTTCATGCAGGCCGCAGAGCCGTTGTTCGACTGGATACCCTTGATCAGGGACTTGGCAATAGTCGACACAAGGTACGGGTCCTCACCAAACGTCTCGTACACGCGCGGCCAGAGCGGGTTCTGCGAGATTTCGAGCATAGGACCAAAGATCCACGGCGTGCCAGCAGCGAGCGTGTCACGGCCAGCAATCTGACCCATGTTGTAGGCCAGGTCCGGGTTGAAGGTCGCAGCTCCATTGATCGGCTGGCCGAACAGCACCGCACCGGAGGTGAATCCAGCACCGTGCAGAGAGTCAATGCCGAAGATAAAGGGGTGGCCCTCGTTCTCCTCCTTGACGATCTCCTGAGCTCGCGTCAACACGTCACGCCACTCCTGCGCCGTCCACGCGTACTTGCCATTGTACGAGCCCGACTGCCACGGTCCACTGAGGTACGAGCCGATTTTGAGCTTGGCGTATGCACGGAACTTGTCCTCGTCGAACGTCTTGTCCTTGTTAAAGAAGCGCGAGAACGCCACTTGCACCATTTGGCCCACGAGTTGGTCTTCGTCCATGCTTTCAATGATCACGTCCGTCTGGGCGTCCCATTGGTCCGCAGCGACGAACATAGTGCTCTCCTGAGCGGTGAGGCCCAAGGCAAGCCACGCCAAAGCGGCGACCCACGACTTGAGCATCTTGAGATCCTTTAGCTCCCTTGGTGTTGTGTTGCACTGGAAATTGAGGAATGAGGAGCTCCCGACCAGTGACCTGCGAGGTAGATGGAACCAACAGACTTGGTCTTGCTAATCGCGCGCGATCCGCTTCAAGCGGAAACTTCAACCACGCAAGCTGAAAAGGCCTGGCTAGTCGGAGGGCAACAGGACACGCGACTGGGACGCATCAAGCCGGAGAAATGTCAAGGTATTGGTTGGTTAGTACTAAGTAGCACCTTTTTAATCTCTTGAGTTAATAATTAGTAAATTAGTACAAATTAACATAAGAGAATAAGAATTTACAAGACTTTCACGCACGGAGGTGAGTCATTGCCCAACGACGTCGAGTACCATACGCAGCGTATCGATACGTATCTTCAGCGGCTACTTGGTGGGGATTGACATGGCGTTGGCTGCGGCGTTGGCTGCGGCGGTGGCTTAGGGAGGGGGTGGCATT
>KV744619.1:4700-24289 GCA_000468175.2 Phytophthora cryptogea
AGCCTGTGTTCCCTCTTTTCGTTATTCACCATTTACCACTACAATGTACGCTTCTTCTTGGTAGTATGCGTCGTTGACGTTTCTCACGCATGCTTGACTGATTCAGAATCTCGGGGCTCTCCCGGGCAATATCGGGGAGGGGCCCCGCAACCAAGCTATCTAACTTGTGGGTCTTCGTTCGTTTGGTCGGTCTTTTGCGAGAGAAAGAGTACGATTCAAGCGTTGAGGACTCAAATTCAATCACCATCACAGCCTTTGTCAACCTTGAGCATGCATCCGAGGCCAGCTCAAAACTCAATTGCAACAACCCGCGGATAAAGGGAGGTAAACGGGTGTCTGCCTCAATCGCAATAAGATCAAGCCCCACACGTTCAATGGCGACCGGGATCACCACAATTTCTCAAGGCTCTAGAGCCAATACTTTTTTGCATGCAACTTTCAAACCGCGGTGGCTTTGGTCTTGACTTTCGTTGACCCCAATGTTTGCGGCGCAAACTCGACTCATCTGATCGTACTTGAACTTCAGTTTCTGCTTGGGCGGTCTGATTTTCATTTGCAAAGTATCCGTGTCAAGCACAAGTCGACTAGCTAAAATGCGAGTGCAAAGTCTTCTTGTGGTTTCCCTGCTGCCGCTGCTGGCACTTGCGTCGCCAGTGACCACGATCCCGCCTATCGGAAATGATGTCTGTCTCGACGAATCATCGTTTTCGTCTGTGGCGACCAACCTGGATGACAACACTCCCAACGCTGGAGTAGCCACCTCAAGTGAGAAGAAGGACCTACCGGTCTTCTTCTTTCACGGACTCACGGGGAACAGCACGGAAGGGTTTAATTACCAGGCAAATCTGACGGCAGAAGGACGTGTCTTCGTGCCGCTGGCTTTTTGTGAGCGAGAGTGCTCGCTGACGGCGATGAATGTCCAAGTCCCGATGGCAATTGCAGCGGTGCGAGACGTGGTGGCGAACGACGAGCGCTTTGCGAACGGATACATTTTCATTGGTCACTTCCAAGGCGCGATGATGGCTCGCGCTGTGATCGAGCTGATGGATGATCATAAGGTGCACACGTTCGTGAGTTTGGCAGGGGGAGTAAACGGCGTCTTCTACGGTCCACAGGACGCCGATCGAAACTCGATCCGAGACTTGGCTGCAGGCTTCGGCGCTGCTGTGTTGCCGCAAACCTTGTTTGACTTCACGAGTTACTTGGTTGAGGGGTATCGCGGGAAAATGCAGGCTGATCTGGCTCGCCGATCCATGGATCCCAAGATTCAAGCTGCGTACTCCATCACGAACCTGGGGCGAACTCCAGTGCGAGACGTGTGGCTAGCGACGAACGAGTTCCTGCCGATGATCAACAACGTCAACACATGCGCATGGTTTGATTTCCACTGCCACATCGAGAAGATCCGACGCAAAAACAACTTTCTGAAGCTGAAGGAAGCTTATTTCTTCGCCTCGCCGGAAGACGGCGTTGTATCTCCCTGGCAAGGAAGCCTACTTGGGCACTACAGTGAAGTGGATTTTTTGGAAGCAATTGAGTCCAAATTTGAGAGGTTGACCATGGTGGAAATGCACGACACCATCGAGTACAAGGAGGACACGTACGGGTTGCGCACTTTGGACGATCGAGGGGCTTTATTCCGCTACACCGCCCCCGGTGTACCCCACTGCTGCTGGCTGTACGATTTCCCCAAATTTCACATGGACGGCCTGTGCGAGTTTCATCCTCTTTACGACGCGTGCGTGTATAAAGTGCTTTGGTAGAGGGGGCGTGTAGTGTGGATCGTGCTCGTTGCGTGGCGCAATTTCTGTTGTTATGTACAAGTAGTTTGTTCGCGACGCACATAGGCATCACAGAATATAAAAACTTGTTTTCATCCCTCGACTTTCAGCCGTGGCATAACGCCTACTTCTAGATCAATTTGTAGGGCTCAAGACATTCCTCGCGGTACTGTTGTTGTTTACGACTCTCCTCAGTTCGATAAAAAGGAATTGTGCAAGTTTTATCCCGTATACAACTTGTGAAATGCGTTTTTCCAACAAATCTCCATGTAAGAGTAAAAAAATTGTACATGTACCAAGCATTTGTCCCGGTTCGTATTGAGCCACACTGTGCGTTCTGGGGGTTCTTCCCATACTCACGACCGAATACTCCGCTGATTTCAGGATTCACCGACCGACGAGCCCAATCTACTGCATTCTGCCACGATGTTATTTTGCAGTGTATTTGGCAGACTCGGTCCCAAAAAGAAGCACGAAAGTAACCCGCTTGACCATTGAAAAATTGAGTAGAATGCGCCAGCAACGCCAACAGCTTATCCCTCTCGAAAACTTCGTTGTAGACACACTTCACTTGGAAAGCATCTCGTCGACGCACTTCTGGCTTCTGGTTTCTGGTATCTCTGCCAAGTAGTACTCGGAGTACAGCTTGGTCTCTCTCGCATCCGATCTGAGAGGCAAATGCTATTTTGTAAGTTAGCACCTCATTAGCGCCATATTGAGGACCTCGCCAAGAAACATACCTATTCAAAAACCTAGCTAATGGCCGGTCTTGATGAAGGCGTTTTCGGTGCGCGAAAACCCAAGCAGACTAAGATGGCCGGCGAGATTGATGCACGCACGATTCATTGCAGCACCTTAAGAATGCCCAGCGAAAATGTACCCGTTCGCAAAGCGCTCGTCGTTTGCCCCTACTTCTCGGTCTAGCCCAACAGTGGAAGTGAACGCTTCAACGATCGTTTCATATGTCCTCCGGTTACAGGAAGTGCAGGGTGGGATGACGATGAGCGGTTGGCGACTTCTCAGACTAGTTGGGCACCAGGAGGTGAGCGCCAGATTGTGGTTCTTTGAACTGTTAGCTTGACCATTGATCTGAATGTGAATGGCGTATTGTCGTGGAACTTGAAGAGTGAGAGAAGTAAATGGTGTAGGCACAATACTAACTTAGTACAGTATTGCGCGTTAGTTGCTCGGACATCCTAGGCCCTATTACTTAGTTTGACTGCAGGAACCGAGGCGAGTGCGTGAGTTTGGCTCGTGTTCTAGCAGGCACTTGATGCCATACCAGCGAAGAGATGTACGAGGATTAGCTGAGTGCATTCGGAGACTTGCTCGCGCTGAGCAAGATGGTCTACCGTATCAACCTTCAGTACAGGTCCATCTTAGTCTGCTTGGGTTTTCGCGCACCGAAAACGCCTTCATCAAGACCGGCCATTAGCTAGGTTTTTGAATAGGCACGATGCGCAGGTGAGTGGCGGCGCTGAGAGCAGCTTAGAGTAGACTTAGAACGGAAAAAAGGAACACTTGCTTTCCACTTGGCAACTTTGGGATTGAGGAGGAGAAAACCTCTCGGGTGACAAACCCCCTCTGTTAGCAGCTATACGTACATCAAGACCGGCCATTAGCTAGGTTTTTGAATAGGTATGTTTCTTGGCGAGGTCCTCAATATGGCGCTAATGAGGTGCTAACTTACAAAATAGCATTTGCCTCTCAGATCGGATGCGAGAGAGACCAAGCTGTACTCCGAGTACTACTTGGCAGAGATACCAGAAACCAGAAGCCAGAAGTGCGTCGACGAGATGCTTTCCAAGTGAAGTGTGTCTACAACGAAGTTTTCGAGAGGGATAAGCTGTTGGCGTTGCTGGCGCATTCTACACGTTCGTAGATTTGGGCACCGTTAACTCTTCATCATGCTCGTCACCTCCACTGCTCTAGCCGCTGGCAGCGTATTAAACACTTGAAACCATTATAACGATGGTTAATTCCATGCTGCGTCTCACGCAAAAACGATCGCACTTTCATTCACAAGTTAGCAGCAACGAACGCCAAGGGGTCTTTATCATGGGGCAGGAAAACCCACTACCAAATCCAGCGTGGGTAAATAATGTCTCGGGGCTGAATTCGCGAAAGGGACAAGAGCATTGACGTTTCCTTCAACTCGCCCAGGCAACTCAGTTGCACCGAGGCGCAGCGCCCGGGCACTTTGGTGTTGCCTGTCTCAGTCAGCAGCACTTCGATTGACTCCGGCTCGAGCTGCACCGAAAGTCAACGCCTGACTCGGGACAGACACCGCGATGGCGATCGGGGACGGCCGAGCACAGCGGCGAAAGTCGCATTAGCGTCGGGGCGGTTGCCGTCCTGGCGCGTCGTTTCTGGCGAGGCCTCAATCATCTCATGCTTGTCATCGACGGATGTGCCGCCCAATCTCGGCGGGAGAAGCTGCAGCTGAGCAGGTTGTCGTTGCTTGGCTCACTTCGAGCGCCTTGTCCGTCATGGCGCTCTGGCCGCAGCCATGCGGAGGTCGTCCCGCACATATATAGATCGCTGCGGAGACTGGCCCAGATATCGCAGCTCCCGAGATATCGTGACGACCAGCCTGCTAGGCGCAGTCAAACAGCAGGGCTTTTTGAAGCCATTCGGCTATTCCCTATTTGCATGGATTTTGCGGGTCAAAAAGCAGCCATCAAATTTCTGGCCAAATCTGACGGCGAGCGACTACGCCTTGTAGTCGCTTGTATAAGTCCAACGCGAAGGCTTGAGCCGCTATGATAGCAGTGCTATCGGAGCCTTGACGGTGCTTGGGCGCAGATGGAGGGCGGAAAACCCGAACTCGGGGCTTGTCTCGCGGAGATGGCCTGTCTCTGGCGTCCGCGCTGAATATTTGCGCCGGCCGTTTCCATAGTGGGGCCCAGTCAACCCTGAGCCCTTCTCCCCTCTATCGCACGCATGCTCGCGCGCTCGCGTCGGTCACAACGGGAAACCCCCCAGCGAGCGAGGAGAGCACTGCATTCTTGCTCCAGACTTCCGCATCCAAGCGGACCCGTTAGCCAGTCCCCTCTCGAAAGCCCGCAACCCAAAGGCCCGAGCCCAAGTCCGAAAGTACGGAAATGGCGCAGCGCGGACCCTCCGGCCACGGCGAGATGGACCGGCGCCGACGCGCCAGCTCCAACTACTTCGAGCTGGACGCCGACCGGCGCCGCAACAAGTCGGAGCGCTCGGAGCGCTTCAGCTCGCGGCTCAACACGATGGACGTGACGCCCGCGAGCTTCAAGGGCGCGCCCCAGGACGACGAGGCCGCCATCGACTACTGCTGCGAGTTCCTCAAGGCCAAGTTCGGGTTCCAGGAGGGGTCGGTGAGTAATCAGCGCGAGCACGTGCTACTGCTTTTGGCAAACGGCAAGGCGCGCTGCTTGCCGAGCGACGCGCCCGACCACCACCTCGTGCAGCTGGCCAACAAGCTCTTCAGCAACTACCGCTCGTGGTGCAAGTTCATCCACACGCAGCCGGCCACGTACACGGGGAACGGCATTCCCAATGCTACGGGAAATGACAATTTGCACATGGACGTGATGCTCTACTTTCTGATTTGGGGAGAAGCCGCCAACGTGCGTCACATGCCAGAATGTGTATGCTACTTGTTCCACCAGATGCTCACCATGGTGAACGCCGACCCGCAGGGCCGCGAGCAGCAGCAAGAAGGCTGGTACCTGGACCAAGTCATCCGCCCCATTTGGCGCGAGGCCAGCAACATGAAGCGCCGCAACGCGCTGGGCAAGCCGCTCGAGCACGTCAAGATCCGCAATTACGACGACATCAACGAGTACTTTTGGAAACAGCACTGCCTCAGCATCCCCGTGACCCACGTGGGCCAGGAGCTCACGCAGAATCACGGCAAGACGTTCTACGAACACCGCAGTCTCTTCACCATGGTGCTGAATTACTACCGCATTTTCCAGTTCAACATGATGTTCCTCGTGCTGCTGTCGGTGCTGGCCTTTGCAGTCACTATTTCGCCTGATGGCGGCAAGAGCGGCTGGGTCCAGTTCGGACGCATTGGAGATGTGGTGGAGCCGTACTCGACGAGAGACTTAAAGGTTGCAGTGGTGGCCATTCCGTTCAGTTTGAGTCTCATGGCGTTCCTCAAGTGTGTGATGGAGGTGTGTCATGGATGGCACTTGCTCATCTCCAAGGAGTCGTCAGCTACGAGCTCGCGCTCGTTCACGTACGGGTCGGCGTTGGCCACGCGTATCATCTGGAACGGCGGCTTTGCCGTGCTGTTTGGAATTATGATCTACGTGCCGCTGAACGAGGACAAGGATACGACTTTGCTGGACAACTTGTACCCACTGTGTGGCGCGTACGTGCTGCCCGGTTTGCTGGTTCTGCTGACACAGGCGTTTGCGCCCCAGGTGATCAGTGGCACGTTTGCGGCCAAGTTTGTCCGGGAAGGTGAAAGCTGCTACGTTGGACAGGACATGACGCCTCCATTCTCGTACCAGGTCAAGTACATCATCTTCTGGATCATTTTGTGGATCGTGGAGGCGATCACGTCGTACTTCATTTTGGTTCGTCCGCTAATGCTGCCGACGCTGAGTATCTACGACATGACGCTGGACTATCAGAATTCGCTGGTGTCGTTTCACAACATCGGTATCATTATTGCCCTGTGGTTGCCGGTGGTGTTCATTTTCAACTACGCAACGCAGATTTACTTCACCATCTTCCAGGCACTTCTTGGTGGATTCCAGGGTATTCTGATGAAAACAGGTGAGATTCGTGGTGCGAAGGAAATGACCAAGGCATTCCGCGTCGCCCCGCAGTTGTTCGATCAGAAGGTGGTGACGCTTCTTGCTCGTTCGAGCGATGCTTCTGCTAGTGGAACCGACTCGACCCGTGCTAGCGCTCTGGCTGCTGCGTACGAGTCGCAGATGATGTTGCGTTTCGTGGTGGTGTGGAATGAGATCGTAAACTCGTTTCGCGAGGGTGATCTTCTTGACGACAAGGAGGCTGCAATTCTTCAGTATGACATCCGCAGTACCGGTGAAGTTTTCGAGCCTGTCTTCCTGTCGGCTGGTAAGCTGACAGAAGCGATGAACTTGGCTATTAAGACCGCGAAGGACGGCAAGGGCGAGTCTCAGCTTCGCGTGACTCTTGTTGAGAACGACTGCCTTTCGGCAATTCGCTCGTTCTTCACGGCCAGCCTTTATGTGATTACCGCTCTTTTCGGCAATGACGATGCTGATGTGATCGACGGTTTCCGTCAAATTGAGGAGCTTGCTGCTGCTGGTGGCTTTTTGAAGTCATTCAACGTTCGTGAGCTGGCGAGCCTGCGTGTGGCTGCTGTTGATCTTTTAGAAGAGATTCTGGACCTTCCCGACCCGGATGTGCAGTCTCAGCACATCCCGAACGCGCGTGTGCACTCGATGGGTGTGATTCGTAACTTTGTCTCTAAGATGGAAGCGTTCCTGAACGGTGTGCAGTCATTCTGTGTGGACCCTGCTCTCCAGCGCAAGTTCGGCAACTCGAAGTTCTGTTCGAGCGCAAACGGTTACATGTATGCTTCACGTGGATTGGTGAACCTGTTCTGCAGTGACACGGCTATGGGTGCTGCCACCCGTGCTTGTTTGCTGCTGTCCCTGGATCGTTCGGAGGCTATGCCGCGCACTACGGAGGCACAGCGTCGTCTTGGTTTCTTCATGAAGTCACTGGTCATGGACATCCCCCAACTTCGCTCGATTAAGGAAATGCGCAGTTTCTCGGTGGTGACTCCGTTTTATGCCGAAACGGTGCTGTTCTCACTCAAGGACCTGAACGACCCGCTTGTAAACCACCCGATCTTCCAGAAGGTTGAAGAGGATGGCAAGAACCTGACGATTTTGAAGTACCTGACGAAGATTCATCAGGAAGAGTGGGATAACTTCTTAGAGCGAGTTGACGTGAGTTCCGCTGAGGAGGCTCAGAAGAACCACCCCGAGGAGATCCGTCTATGGGCATCGTACCGTGGTCAGACTCTGGCGCGTACTGTCCAGGGCATGATGATGTACGAGGATGCTATCAAGATTTTGCACTGGCTGGAAATTGGCTCGAGCCCCGGCAAGTCTGCGGAGCAGAAGCAAAACCAATTGCAGGACATGGTGCGTTTAAAATTCTCGTACATTTGCGCGTGTCAGGTGTACGGCAAACATCGCAAGGAAGGAAAGGCGCAAGCTGCGGATATCGACTATTTGTTACGCGAGTACCCGAATCTGCGTGTTGCTTACGTCGACACTGTGGACCACGAGAGTGGTGAGAAGTCGTTCGATACTGTTCTGATCAAGAGTGAAGCTGATGAGATTGTTGAGGTGTACCGATACTCGCTCCCCGGTGACCCAATTCTGGGTGAGGGTAAGCCTGAGAACCAGAACAACGCAACTCCATTCACGCGTGGCGAGTTTGTGCAGACCATTGATATGAACCAGCAGCACTACTTCGAAGAGTGTCTGAAGATGCCGCAGCTTTTGTGCACTGCTGACCTGCACCCGTCAAAGAAACCGGTGTCGATCATTGGTATGCGTGAGCACATTTTCACGGGCAATGCCAGTTCGCTTGCCAAGTTCAAGACGTGGCAGGAGCTGGTGTTTGTGACGCTGTCGCAGCGTGTGCTGGCTGAGCCTCTGTATGTGCGTATGCACTACGGTCACCCTGATGTGTTCGATAAAGTGTTGGCTATTACGCGTGGTGGTGTGTCCAAGGCTAGTAAGGGTATCAACCTGTCAGAAGATGTGTTTGCTGGTTTCAACACGACGTTGCGTGGTGGTGTCGTGACACACGTGGAATTCATGCAGTGTGGTAAGGGCCGTGATGTGGCTCTTTCCCAAATTTCGATGTTCGAGGGTAAGCTGGCCAACGGTGCTGGTGAAACTTCGCTTGCACGTGAGGCCCACCGCATGGGTCAGTTTATGGATTTCTTCCGCTTGAGCTCGATGTACTACTCACACACGGGGTTCTACTACGCGACGTGGATGACTATTGTGACGACGTTTGTGTACATGTACTGCAAGGTGTACATTGCTCTTTCGGGTGTGCAGACGCAAATTGTCTACAACATGAACACCACGGAAGTAATTATGGACAACTCGTATAACTATGGATTTGATGACCGTGTGTACAGCGACATGGACTCGGTGTACAACACGCAGTACTATATTCAGGCTGGTCTGTTCCTGTCGCTGCCACTCATTTGTGTGTACTTTGCTGAAATGGGTCTTCGCCGCGGTCTCATCCAGTTTTTGGAGATGGTGTTCACTGCCGGACCGGCGTTCTTCATCTTCCAACTGGGAACGACAATGCATTTCTTTGACAACAACTTGCTTCACGGCGAGGCTCAGTACAAGGCCACGGGTCGTGGCTTCAAGATTACTCGTGAAACCTTTGTGCTGCTGTACAAGGCTTATGCCCCGAGTCACTACCGCAAGGCAATGGAGCTTGTTGGTCTGTGCTTGGTCTACTTGTCATTTGGCAAGTTCGACATTTGTGATACCTCTGTTGCTGGTGAGACGAACTCGTTCGCCTTTGACTACTGTGAGACTTCGCAGAGCTTCGGCGTGCAAACCTTTGCCATTTGGGTTATCGCTGTCGTGTGGCTGGTGTCCCCGTACATTTTCAACACTGACGGGCTTGACTGGGAAAAGACCAAGGCTGATGTGACTGCGTGGGCTAAGTGGATGTACGCCCCCGAAGACTACCAGGATGTGGACTCCGTCATGGTTGGCGGTTGGATCGGTTGGTGGAAGGGTGAGCTCAAGCTGTACCACAATACCAGGCCGATTGCTCGATTCACGGTCATTCTGCGCGAATGCCGCCACTTCCTGCTCATGTGGTATGTGGTGGCGCTCGAGTGGGAGCTCATTTCAGTTGGTTTGGTATTTGGTGCTGCTGTGGTCACGGTCTTAGCGATGGGCCTCTTTGGCGCTGCTGGCAGCTGCTTCCGCTCTGTGAACACTTCAATCCGTGCGGTTATGTACCTGTCTGTGGTGGCGATCGCGCTCATTGCGTTCTTTGTCGTTACTATTGCGATCTCCGACGTGAGCTTCACCAGAACGATTTCGTTGTTCTTTGGCTACATGGCTGCCCTGTACGGCATTAACGAGATGGCGCGTATGTACAGTTTCGCGAACTCGTCGATCGCCACGGTGGGTATGTTCCAGCAGCTTGCGTTCTTCTTCGACTTCATCTTTTCGGTAACGATGATCATTCCGCTGCTTGTCATGTCGGCAATCCCGTTCCTGAACATCATCCAGACACGTATGATGTACAACAAGGGCTTCTCGGAGGTTGTTTCTGCTTCGTCGCAGTACGCATTCTCACTGGCAGCGTTCATGGGTGTGCTCGGTGGCATGGGTTGCGGCTGGTTGTTCCACCTCTTCACGACACTCGAAAGTACGGCCGGCTTCTTGAGTTACGTTACGACGTATGACCTACTGGACGGTAATGTCGGTGACGGCTCGGTCACGTACGCGTTCTACTTTGCTTGCATGGTTGGCGTGTTTGTGGCTGGATTCCTCAACTACTTTATTGGCCGTCGTCTATCAATCGTCTTTGGTGGACTGCTGACTGTTATCGGCATGCTTGGTGTGAGCGCTGTGCAGTCAGGTGGCGAAGGCTTCCTGATGCCTGGTATCTGCTTGCTCGGTGGCTCCGTGGGTGTGTTGCTGCCTACTTTGGCTGTTTACATCTACGAAATTTCCACTCGCGACATGCGTGGCAAGGCTTTGCTGCTTTTGGGTAGTGGTTTCATTCTCGGCATCTTGTTCGCGGCTTGGTTCTCTTCGTCGTCAAACGAGGTAGGATGGGTGTGGCAGGTGTTCATTGCGACCATTATTCTGTCAATCATGACTCCGGCCGTGTACATTTTCCCGGAGAGCCCCTACTGGGTGTACATGCGCGAGGGCCTAGAGTCTTGCGAGCGTTGTCTGGCTGTGCTTCGTCGCAAGGAGGGTGTGTCTGAGGAGCTGCGCATGATTCGTGACGAAGAGGCTGGCAGCGACGACTCAAGCGCAAATGGCGGAACCTCGTTCCTCAAGTTCGTAATGGGTCTCTTCCTGATGCTGGTTTCCAGCATTTTCTTGGGCTGCGTGAACATGTACCTCTCGGACAAGTTCCGCAGCATCGAAGATGCGACGTACATGTTCGTGAACTGCATGGGACTTCAGTTCTTGGGTGCGCTGTTCTCGTTTTTCTTCATGGACCGTATCGACCACAAGCGGATTATGTTCTGCACGTTGCTGCCGATTGCGGGCCTCGTTTTCGTCCTGGGACTGAACGACAAGTCGGAGTTTGTGACGGGCGACAGCGAGTATCTGATGCTGCAGATCGTGGGACTGCTTCTGTACTTCTTCGCCGGTCTGGGACTGACGTCTGTCCCATGGGTGTCTTGCGTCGGTCTGTTCACTACTAAGCAGCGCGCGGTGTACGTGACCGTCTACTTCATGGTGTTCTTCCTGTTGCCTGTGTGCGCCACCTACATCCGTTCCAACGAGTCGATGAGCGGCGACGAGTACTTCTACCTGTTCGCGCTGACTGGCTGCTGCGTGGTTGCGATGGGTCTTCTTTTCACGGTAGGCACCCTCAAGAACGGCATGGTGTGCACCAAGGGCGAGATGGAAGCTGAGCGAGCTCGTCTGCGCCGCATCCGTGCATCTCGGCGCAGCGCCCGCACACCGGGCAGCGCGCGTTCAAGAAACTTCAGCCGCTCGCGTGCCAAGTCGCACTCGAACTATCAGATGTACGAGTCGCCTGCTGGCAGCGCACCGTAGAGGGTGCCGCGCAGAGTAGTGAGCTTGGCAAGATGAAGGATTGTACTCTATTCGAGTAGTAGTGCGCCAACAACCACAGGCAGGCGTCTCTTGTTTTACCATAGCATCTTGCTCTTTACATATTGATAATACGACGAACAGTTTTTCATAACCTTGTGCAAGTGTCGTCGTCGCTCGGCATGGTGAAGGAAGTAAGCGCGATGTGTCATCGTGAAGAAGATAAATGCAGATGTGTTGTTGTCGTTTGACGTGGCGTCTTGTCGTCTCCAACTTCTCGTTCATCGCGGACAACAACGAACTCGCTTCAACGTCTTCAACATTTACTTTGAACATCGCTTCATTGGCACTAGCTTACTTGGACTCCTTTTTCTTTGTTTGCTTGCGCGCTGCACTCAGCAATTAGTTAAATTATGAAGTACTCTCTACAACCCATTGACCTTGACACGGCGGAGACGACGGCGTCGCCAGAAGCCGACTTGACATCATTAGTGCTGGATGCACCGGTGACTTGTCTTCTGACTAGGTTTGCACGTCTCCCAAGAGCCCTATCACTTCCAACTGGTGATCTTGAGCCTCTCTGCCCAGCGGTGTCTGCTGCACGCTGCTTCACGCAGGAAACAGCAACTCGCTAAAACGCGTCCCAACAAACCTCGACCGCCTCGGAAAACAGCTCCTGCCATCCATGCGTTAGCTGTCTTGAGCACATGTAACAGGATGATCTGAGTTCTGCATGTAGTTGCACTTGGTCTGTGCCTTCATCTTCTGTAAGCCTCTCTCACCCAGAGGCAGAAGCGGACGTTCAATCGGAGTTGGCGAGCTCTGTACGTCGAAGATCCTCACGGACTCGCACAGCATCCGAGTCGATGTCAATAGGGTCTCCCCCTCCTAGCTCGTTAAGGGGGTCAGGAATAATTTCAGGCGGTTGGCCGCAAAAGTGAACACGCTTCGGCTCACCCTGCTGTTCGTCGGCGGGGTCATCCAGGTACACACTAAGATCTGCTGTGCTGCCACTCTGATCGGACGACCCGGAGGCCTGCGAGTTTCCTGATTGACCACGAGAACGCTTCCTGACTGGTCCAAATCCAACAAGACCCAGAAGCTGCACTCCATCGGCACTTCCCCTTCGGTCGCACTCAGGAGCCAACATGAGCGAGTCCTGGTCTGGCGCCTGTGGCTGCAGCTCGGGGACCTGACATACTGGCGCCATCGGAAACATCGGTGGCAAGCTGCGTCGACTCGGCGACAGCTCCAACCTGTGCGTGATCTGTGAGTTGAGCATCGTATTTTGCTGCAGCTCCAATTCATCACGCGGGAGACCCACGCGGTTATTGATGATCTCTGCAATCTGCTCTCGCGAGTCGAACGACTGCCAATACAAATAATTGTCAGCTATTTCTTGTCCGAAACCACAACAAAACGTCTTCAAAACGCACCTTAAACGTGTACGAGCGCGAGGAACCTCCGAACTTCAGCACTGCACCATGCACCACGAGCGTCGGCTGCAACGCCGTCAGCCGCAACCCGTCCACGAACGTTCCGTGCGCCGACCCAAGGTCCACCAAGTACGTGGCGCCTTTTTCATGGTGCACGATCGTGGCATGCAGCCTCGAGATGGAGCAGTGGCTCAGCACGATGTCACACACGGCGGCGTTCCTCCCAATCATGTAGAAGGCTTTCTGGTCCACCGTATGCTGTTCCCCCAACAAATAAATCAATAAAAAAACATCAGCACGATACAATAAAAACCTCCAGCGCCAACACCACGCACCGTGCCGATGAGCACGTGCTCCTTGTACACGTCCAGCAGGGAAATAGCTCTCGGGGGTTTGTGCATGCACCTAAATAAGACCAAAGTCACATATCAACTATGAGAGTCCGAGACCAAATAAGAATAAGAAGAGAGAGAGAGAGAAGTCCGCACCATATCGGCGCGGGGAAAGGCACCGTGGGCGGGGCAATGGGCTCGAGGAACTTGGGCTGCGCCACGAACGTGTCCAGGTGGAGTCTCGGCAGTTGCAGGGCCTGTTCCATGGTCGGTGCGAGGCCGAGAAAGTGGCAGTGGCAGGCGCGAAAGTCTCTGGGAAAGCACCAGCCAGCGGACGACACGACACTCGGCGTCCGGGAGCCTTCGAGTCGAGTCGCGCGCAACACGACGAGCGGGGACTGCTGCTGCTTGTGGGCTGGCACCACGACCGGACACCGGCGGGGCAGGCTCGTCTCTGGCGGGCAGAGAGTGACGCAATTGGTCCGGACGTTGAGAGTCAGACAAAGTCCCCCCCTGCAGCACGATATGCCAGAGGACAGGATGCTATAAATAGCTGCAACTGTGGAAAATACATAAAATAGAGGGAGAATGTAGGCCATGTATGCGCCAACGTAGTTTTGGAGCTAATTGCAACAGGTTCACGAGCTCCGATCGCAAGGATGGAAGAGTGCGTTTGTCGTAGTGTTGGCGGCGTCGCGACGTACGTTGCCTATCGCTCTCTCATGCTGACCGTTTCGGTGTCTGCCCTTTCGTGCTTGAAGGACGCACGCCGACCGACTGCGGCAGGACGAGCAGGTCAAGGCGCGCATCAGCGAGCGCCTCGTGCAGAGCGGCGAGAAGGAGCGGCTCAAGGAGCTGCTGCGGCTCAAGCTGGTGGAGTGCGGCTGGCGAGACGAGATGAAGCTGCACTGCAAAGGTAGTATAGCAGCTTTTGTTGTTGCAGTGGCTGCGTAGCAACAGTCACTGTCAAGAGCCACTGACCGATTGTCGTGGATGTCCATACGTAGAGGTGATCCGGAATAAGGGCATCGACCAAGTGACCGTGGAGGATCTGATCGAGGAGATCACGCCCAAAGGAAGAGGTGACAGGCTGCTGGTTCAGAGGCATCTTGCTGACGGAATCTTGTGCCAATGCTTGCTAATGTGGATACTTCTTTGTTTTAGTGTCCGTGCCTGAAGACATCAAGGCCGCTCTGCTGGACAAGATCAAGACCTTCATCGAGAAGGAAGCCGAGTTCAAGGTGAGCACTGCCGAGGTGAAGGACGTCAAGCCCGACGGCAGCAACAACAGCTGAAGCCATTCAAGACAGGCACGAACCATATTCACAGACGCCGTCACGCTGTGAGCTAATACAGCAGGCAGGAAAATCCACCACAGACTTCTTTGACAGCTCACCACGTGGGGCGGTACGGGTACCAACCATCTTCAAAGCTTTCATTCGCGCTTCCTCAAGATGAGAATAGTCCCAAATAGTCCAACTCAAAACATTCAAAATAGTCCAGCTCGAAACCCATTCACTTAAGTGCGCTTGGTGTGTGCGGCCAGCGTTCCAAGCCACTCACTCTCGAGACTCGGACGATCATGGTGGTGAGACTGCGCCTGGCCCGCTGGGGCCGCAAGGACCTGCCCTTCTACCGCATCGTGGCCGCGGACGCGCGCGCCCCGCGCGACGGCAAGCACCTGGAGATCGTACGTGTTGGATCCCGCACTCGGATGTACTCAAATGTGTCCGCTAATGTTATTTTATCCAACTCGACAGCTCGGCACGTTCAACCCGATCGCCGCCAGCGACGGCGTCAAGGAGCTGCGCGTCAACAGCCAGCGCGTACGCTACTGGATGTCAGTGGGCGCGCAGCCCTCGGACCGTGTGGCGCACCTGCTGGGCCTGGCCAATGTGCTGCCCCTGCCGCCCACTCGCCAGTACACCAAGAAGTGCGTGCCCAAGAAGGACCGCGAGTAAACAGGACACAGGCTCTAGACATTTCATGTATGCAAACACAGGACCGTTGCGGGTTTCTAGCATATACGCTTTTGTGCAATTGCATGTTGGACATCCAACATGAGACTTTCACTAAAAAGGCAACTTCTATTGGAATGGAGCGTAATGCAGTCGAGAACGAGTCTACTTCCTGGGCGTACGCGCCCGAGGAGCGGGCCCACGCGCGGAGCCTCCGCCCTTGAGCATGTTGCCGCCCTTGCGCACCTGTTGGTTGAACGTGGCGTTCTGCTCCTCGAGCCAACGCCGGATCTCCTTCTGCTTCTCCTCCTTGGCGGCCAGTCTCGCCTCCTCCTCCTTCTGCTTCTCGCGGTGGATGAACTCGGCGTCGCGACGCAGCTCGCGAGCCGCACCCTTGCGAGCACGCTTGACCTGGCGTTGCAGCTGCTTGAGCTGCGCTGTGTCCTTGGGCGCGGTCTTGTCCTTGCGTACCGTGTAGTTCTCGTCGAAGTGCGGCGCGAACGTCGGCAGCGTCGTCGGTGCAAAACTCTGCAGTCGCAGCGGACGACGGGCCTTCCAGCAGGACTCGAGACGAGTGTGTAGCTTCGAGATGACAGCGTTCACCTCCGAGATCTTGGCATCCTCCAGCTGACTCACCAGAGCGTGAAGCAGCAGGTACAACGGGTAGAACAGCTCGTCGAACGACGGCAGTGAGGCGTACTGCTGTGACGAAGCATCAAGCAGAGCCAACAACGCACCCAGCACCTGAGCACCGCTGCAAGACGAACTAGCTGCGAGTGGCAGGCGCGGCAGGGTAAGAACCTTTTTCTCATCCGAGTTAGACGACACCCACTCCAGCAGGTCACGGCGCAACCAGTGGGTCGAGGACTTGTCGTCGGTCTCCTTTGAGTCATCAGCACCCGACGTCACAAACAAGCGGAGAACGCGAGTCAAGAAGCTCACGACCTCCGGCATGAAGCGCTCCTTCGAGTGCGTCATGTCGAGCGACAGCGAAGCAGCAAACAGGGCCTGTGTGGCTTCCTGCGGGGAGTTCACCGTGCCACGCGCAAGACTCTCTCCAAGAAGTGTCTCCATAGGTGACACCACGTTGTGCCGCAAGTCGGAAGTAGGGAAAATGGAGGTCAATGCCTTGAACAGCAGTAGCTCCGGGAGCGTAGGCCACGCCGAGGTCGAAGCACGCTTGTGCAACCGCTTGAAAAGCTGGGCAAGCAGTTCACGCACTACGATACCCGCAGTGTCGCCCATTTGCTGAGCCAATGCGTACATGCTCTTTGTGAGCGAGTCCAACTGCACCAACCAAAAACAAAAGGACATCATTAGACCAATGCAGTCAGTCATAGCAGTCAGGGCCCTGGAACCTTACGTCTTTCGAATGTGCCGCATAACGAGCTGCGAAGATCAGGAACTGGCGCGCCATCACCGCGAAGAAGCGCTTCATCAACTTTTGGTTCTCCACGCTCAGTCGCGGGTTGTAGTAAGCCACAATACGCTCCAGGATGAGCCCCCGCTTCTCGGGCGAGTTGCGGGCGTGCTTCTTGAAAAGAGCTCCGAGGTCCTCAGGAGATTCGGGGCACTCGAATACAAACGGCAGCTCGGCGGCGGCATCCTCAGCATCCTGCAACCTTTTCTGTTTTTCGGTCTCCTCATCACTTTCAGTTTCGTCCTCTTCCTCTTCGTCTTCATGCTCCTTTTTCGACTTCTTCTCCTTGGTCTCATCCTCATCATCCGAGTCCTCTTCGGAGTCCGCCTCGGAGTCTTCCTCCTCTTCGCTCTCCTCCTGGTCCTCGTCTCCAGCTTCAGCTTCAGCCTCTGCATCAACATCCTCCTCAACCTCTTCCTCACCGTCGGCAGCGAAACGAGAATCCACCGCGTAGCCATCCGTCAGGTCGTCATCCGTCGGCGGCATAATGATAAGCTTGGGTCCCTTCTCCTTCTTGGCTTTCTTCTTACCCTTCTTACCCTTCTTGCCCTTGCGCTTTCCATCATCGTCACTGTCACTGTCATCATCCGCACCGTGCATACGAGCTACGCGCTTCTTCTCCAGTTCAGAAAGATGGTCACGCTCCTTGGCAGCAGCCTCCTCGGGCGACATGCGGCGCTCCGTGGCCTTCGCCTTGGCTTCAAAGGCAAACTCACGGGTGAGCTTGTCGAAATCGTCCATGGGCTCCTTCGGCAGAATTTCCTTGCCGTTCCCGCGCGTCGGACGGAACTCGAGCAGTCCACGCAGATCCGCGAAGCCCTCATCAAGCTTGTCCGTGGCGTCTTCCTGCGAGGTCTTGTTTTTCTGGCGTTCCGCCTTGTACATCTTGGCCTTCATCATGACCTCCTGCATGACCTCCTTGTGCGTCTTCCTTTTGCCCTCTTCCTCCTTCTCAGGGGCGTCGGCGTCTCCCTTGCCGCCTCCGAAGTGGAGTTTGTTGACAATGTCCCTGTCCATCTTTCGGCCTTCCTCCGAGTCGTCCTCGTCGTCCAGAGGGCCGTCCGTGTTGAATCTGTCATAGTCATCATCTGTGATCTTGGAACCCTTGTGCGTCAGGAACAGCGCGTCGTCGTCTCCCTCCTGCTCCGAGTCTGAGTCGTGCAGCGCAAAGGCCGACGCATTGCGCAGCTTGCGCTTGCGCTCCGTCTGGAATCGCGCCATCATCTTGTCCTCCATGGACAGCGTCGGGTCCTGCTCGCCGAGACGTTTGTCCTTGAACACGTTGCTCTTGTTACGCGCCTTGAACTCGGCGCCCAGCGTCTTGTGGCGTTTGCGCTCGGCTTCGGCGCGGGCGGCCGCCACGTTTCGGCCGGCGCCTTTGACGCGGCGTCCAATCACCTCATGCTTCTGCTTGGCGGCGTTGCTGCGTACGTCGAACGGGTTGGCGCCGCGCGAGCTGCTGGCGCGCACGAAGCCGTGCTTCTGTTTCTTGCCAGCGGAGACCTTCTTGCCACCGCCCTTTTTAAAGGCCATGGTGCAAAGTTCAAAAGGTTTATGGGGTGCGCAGTGGAGAGCAGACGCAGGCGCAGCAGATGACGTGCTTGGAGTGCACTGGAGAGGGCTACACGAAGCACGCGCGGGGCGGAGGCGGAAGCTGCTAGGCAAGTGATGGCCAACCAGTCAAACGTTGCGATAATCCGCAGCCCTTCAAAAGGTCCGTCACAAAATATAGTCTGCACTAAAATAGTCCGAATAGGTCTACCCTTTTGCTCAAAATTGAGGCAATGCTTCGATAACTTTGATATCGTCCAAGTGCTATTATAATGTCGAGTGCTCCGTCGTACCGCTCTTCCGAGCTGCTCTTTCAAGTCGCAGAATCGGGGGACATCAAATCTGCCAAGTTCCTTCTAAACAAGGAAGACTATGACAGTACCGATCAAGTTTTCGTCGCAGCATCTCGTTATGGGCACGTTGATGTGGTGAGACTGTTGCTTGACAAGACAAACCCTGGCAACACCAAAAGAGCTCTCACTACTGCATGTGCTCACGGACGTGCTGATGTGGTGAAACTATTGCTTGAGAAGACAGATTCAGCAGAACTTGGCTTTGCATTAAATGCATCAGTATCTTAAGATAAGCTAGAAATCGTCCAACTACTTCTCGACTTTTGGGATGAACACTCCTTCAAAGGTCCTGTAAAAGCGGACTACATCACTTGTGCAATGAAATATGCTGTAATGGGGAAGAGTGTTGACGTAGTGACGCTTCTCGCTAGTCAAAGTGGCTATTACGCGGTTTGGCCGGCTTTGAGGCTGGCGGCTGTGAAAGATAGGTTCACGATGGTTGAAGTGCTGGTTGAAAGAAGCACGTCAACCGCCATCGCTAACACCACAGCTGAGGTTTCCTCGCGTGGCCAAACAAAGATGGTGAAATTGCTTCTCAAGAGTTGTGATTCAGCTCGGATCGAGTTGTTGCTTAAGGATATTGTGGCGCCCAATAACATCGCGACAGCGAAAGCCATGCTGGAAAAGTGTGGTCGCCAGAAAATTGGCGAAATTTTGTCGCTCGCTGTAGCACGCGATTGCTCCAGGCTGATCCGGACACAGTACAGCGAGGCACAAATGGCGGTCAAGGTGTCAACCTAGGATGATACACAGTGTTCGCGTACAAGCGTCAGTCTTGTTGAACACCAGTGCGGTTCACCGATTCCGATTTAATTGTGTTTACATGTTCAAAGTTGAAAACTGATGATTGAGCAAAGAAATTTGCTTCAAAAACGTATTTTTGCCAGGTATTCGCCTTGGAAGTATTATTTTAAACCCAGGCGATCTCGCTAAGAGCGTGGCGAAAAAGGGCCAAAAAGGTGCAAGCCAC
>KV744619.1:24767-36409 GCA_000468175.2 Phytophthora cryptogea
GATTTGAATTCTGCGGCACTTGGGGGGATGGCTGGCTCTAACAATGCCACTCTCTCAAATGTCTAAAGCCGTTTGGAACAGTGTGGCAACCATGGGGCTGGCAGTGTGCATCGCCAACTGCCGAGAGCTATAGCCCCCCCCAATACGACGAAAGTACTGTCTAATAAATAATCATTTGGTGTGCGTGCTTCAACGTCAATTCAACTTGTTCAATTCCGCATTTTATGCGCTTTCTTCTGTCTCCCAAACACTCCACACTCTTAGCGAGATCGCGTGTATTAAAATACTTGAAGTAAATCTTAAACTGGTGTACTTAGTAAGTATCAGATAAGCTCCTGGTCAAACGAGTCCAAACGCGATTCAGGTCTAGGTTCAAGACCTTGCCAGCCCCCGCGGGTTCAAGAAAGAATGCGTCAAGTGGAATAGTAGTGCATTTGCAGACGTATTTTATCGTAAGTAGTAACGTGTAGTCTAGTCTATGCTTGTAATCTTAGTTTGTACTTCTGTATCTTCATGCACTTGTTGGCAAAAATATGTTGATACTCGCTCAGGCGGCGGTGGATGAGTGGAGTTCTTGCTCTAGTTCGCGCAGGAATAGGGCGAGGTAGTCTTGGTCCACTCGTCGCATGGTGAGTTTCTGCTGTAGGGACACATAGCCAGCGAGCTTGAGCAGCTTGATAATGCTGGGTGTCGCCTTGAGCATTTTCGAGTAGCGAATGTCGTCGTGCTGCAGTGTGCGGAACTTCGAGCGCACGCCCTCACGGTGCAGTGAGCGGAGCACTTTGAAAATGGAAGTGAGTTTGCGAGCACGCTCCGTGTCGGATGGACACTCACAGCGGCAGCTTGCGAGGCAAGCTCGGATTTCACGCACAGCTTCCTCCACCTGGTGTGCCGTAGGAGTACGATCAGGAGCATCATCGCTCCAAGATGGTTTTTCGTAATCCTGCACAGGCTCACCTGACGATGCACCACCCATCTGGCCAGACTGGAACGGCAGCGAGGAGCTACGAGGGCGCACAAGGCCTGCCATCAACTCTCGAAGCTCATCACGCTCGTCTCGTCCGACTGCAGGGGCAGGGGGCAACGGAGAAGATGGAGATGCCGCGGGGTCAACGGAAGGTGACGTTCCAGCGGCTGATTTTCGCTTCTTTAGTAAAGCGCTCAGGTCCTCCTCCACAAAAAATGCGTCCGGACCCTGGTATTTCTTAAACTGGGGCTCGCGGAAATCATCACTGCTAAGGAGTGACAAGTCGTCAGATGAATCGTCAAAACTCTCTTCATCAGACGACGAATCGTAGTCATCATCGCCGCCGTACCTGGTTCCACCTGTCGTTCCAAGACCTTGCAGGTAGGATCCTTCGGTAGGCGTGACGGAAGGTCGGTTCGGACCAGGTGCTTGACTCTGTTGATTCTTTTTCGTACTACCATGACTTTTACCCAAGCTTCCATTCGATGAGCTTGCCTTAGGCTTACTCAATGAGGGGCGAGCCTTGTGGTTCGGAGGTAGCAGTTTCTTGCTCGAAGCAATGGGTGGAGATGCCGGAGGGGGTGGTGGAGGGGGAGGGCTGATGGGAGCCTTTGTAGAGGTCGTAGGCAGTGGGGGCGACGGAGATCTCGACACGGACTTCCTCGAGCCGCCGCCACTAGCCCGCACAGGAGTGTCGCTGGATGCCATCACGCCACGAAGCTCTGACACAAGATCTTGCGTCGTTAATCGGTTTGGCCCGATTACATCAGATGGTAGTGACATTGCTCTGGGGCCGGACGAGACAGATGACGCTGTATCACCAAGAATGGCGTTATTATCTTCGCGCTCACCAAAGATCTCGAAAACACTCTCAATTTCGACCCGAGCAGAGCGCTCCCGAACAGCATCAAGTTGCTGACGCGACCGTGCTTCAGGTTCCGGCTCATCACTATCGATAACTGACAGCTTTCGTTGGGCGTCCTCCAGGCTGCGCTGCAAGTCGCGGATCTTCTTCTCCAGTTCATTAATTTCAGTGGCACGACGCATAGAATTCACAAAGTTGTGGGAGTGCGTGTCGTCATCTTCTTCGTGCTCCGAACCATCGTGCTCTGGTTGATACGTTGCCATGATTTTCTCGTAGTTTGAAGCGGAGTAAGGGTCTGGGCTTTGCGCAAAACTGTCATCGCTGTCATAAATTGTCGGATAGCTAGCCACTGATCCGGAGCTTGCAGACGCTTCTCCGTCGTGGTGGTGCTCCTGGTTACCCTGTGCTTGGCCATCTTCGTGCATAGGATATTGCTGCCCTCCTGCATCGGAGAACGTTGAAAGGAAGGCCTGCCCAGCTTGCCGCGTGGCTCGTGCGGCTGCGAATGTGATACGGGCAACCGAGTTAAATTGATCAGCCGTCATTTCGCCGTCCCGCTCACTGCCTCCGTCTCGCAGAGAATCCTGACTGCGATCACTCGGTCCGGAATAGTACATGGCAGGCGCCGCATTTGTCGCATTGGCCAGCGCTGCATCAAAGTTTGAGACCGAGCTCTCCAGCGCGTCACGGATACTCGTAATTTCGCTGTACATGTCGTTAAACTCCTCCACTTCATCACTGTCCTCACTTTGTTGTTCTCCATAGGCAGCCTCAGACATAGTGAGATTAATCGTGTCACGAACCTCGCGGATATGGGTCACTACATCCGTTAAAGCTTGCATCTTGTCCTGCGCACGCAACTGAGGACTGAGACTCCTTTTACCCTTAGGGGCAGCAGGCTTCAGTTCGGTATCAGATGGAGCTTCTAGCACTTCCATGGCTAGGTCGCTCTGTCGTCGGTCACGATCCCGAGACTCACGCATCTGGAAGATCATATCTTCATAGGAATTGTGCTGCGGACTGCGCAGGCCGCGGATGTACGATTCCGTGTCATTGGACGTCGAAGACGCGGGTTCGTCTCCTGTTCCCGTTGCACTCAGCACCGAGTGTTGTTGCTGTCGTGCACCAGCGCTCGTCATGCAACCGGAGCACACGCGCAGGTGTGTAATATCAAAGATGGGCTCCTCCAGTTCTCTCAGTAATGCACAGGATGAGCAAACCACTTCGCCACACGTCCGGCAATGGTGTTTGCGGCGAAAGTAAAATCCACGCAGACACACCGCGCACGCCTTGCGGTCCGCGTTGGGCACCCACTGCCACTGCTCCACAAACCTCAAGCTGCTCACCCTCTGCCTCGCCACAAGTCCAGGGATTTTCGCCACCGCACACACCGTCTTCTTCATCAGTTCTTCCAGCACTCCTCTGACAATCGGGTTGAGGTCTCCGTCAATCTGGCAAATGGACGTCACTCGAAACGTATTCGGCTGGTGCGTCTTGGACACGATGATGCCCATCCTCGACAGGTATCCGCGCGCGATACCGAAGTTCTCAAGCGTGGGCACTTCTCGGTCCCTGGAGATGGATTCCTGCACGCAAAATCCCACGACGTTGGAGCCTGGATGAGGTTTCTTCTTGCCTGCGTACTCCAAGTAGCAAAAGTCCAAGACCTTGTCGTCCTCTCCGTGTCGCGGGCGCTGCGTCTTAAACGCGTGCCACTTAATTGCCCTGTACGAATACGCGGCTCTCGTTGGCGTGCGGTCGGATGCGTCACTACTAGTGGCCGCGTGCTGCGGGAACGTAAAGAGCGTGCGGCCGTCCACGAACGCGCCCCCGTGCATGTAGCGCATGGCCTTGCGCAGGTCCTTGGTCTTGACTTTGGCCACGGCGCGCAGGATCTCGTCCACGCGCGTGTCCGTGAGCTGCACGCTGGCCTTGAGCAGCGTGGACGCGTGCGTCGACTTGTTGGCCGGCTGGAAGTCGAGGAAGTTGGCGCGCTGGCACGTGACGCGCGCGTCGTCCTTGGGCTCGAGCGCGTGGCGGCGGCCGGGCAGCCGCGAGCGCGCGCGCAACGAGGCGCTGGCGCCGCCGCTGGAGCCGGCGCTCGTCCATTTGTATGCGCAGTCGGCGTCCTCGATGATGCGGATGAGCTGCGTCACGCGCTCCTTGCCCAGGCGCTTGTAGTACTTGACTTCCTCTCGGCTGAGCGCGATCTGCGGGAAGAAGCCGTCGTGCAGAGGGAACTCGAGCATGCTAGGGCATGTACCGGTGTAGTGGTAAGCAGCAACTTGAAGCCAGAGTGAATGCGCAGATGGTTAGGTGACGGCGTTGGGCCAGTCGACCAGCGGATAGATGGATGGTAATCTACCTACGCGAGTGCGCACTGGGGCGTTGGAATCGAAGAGTGAGCGAGGCGAGTGGGGCTTTGGCGGCGTCCCGATGGCCGAGGGAAGCGCCTTCTGGCAAGGAGCGGCGTCGTGCAGTTGTGGGAAAGCGGAAGGCGGCCGATTGGTCGAAAAGCGGCCAGAAGGGGCGTTTTCGGCGTCGCCAGGATGGATACATAGGATGTCTGCGACAAGGAGGTTTTGCCTCTCGCGGGCAGTGCTGGTCTAGCATGGCATGGCGCTGCTCACCAGGACGAAGCTGCAGCCAGAGCTGTGCAAGTTGCTGTTTTGGTGGCACGAGAGCGTTTCCCCGATGCGACGCCCGGTGCGTGGAGGGGTGCGGCACGACCGTGACGATGGACGATGACGACTGCCGCGGAACGCCAAGATACGCTTCGCGGTGCTGGCGTGGGTCGTCGGTTGGCAGCGAGTGGTTGCTGTCCTCCTGGGTTCGTTGCGGTTAGCGCAGCGTATGGAGCACCACGTAACGTAGCGGTTTCTGCCTGCGGAGCCCGCTTCTGAAGGCTCCTGAATAGCAAAACGCTCTGGTGCTTGGCGCAGCGACATACACCTCCTGCGGCGCCAGCTGTTACGCAGTTGAAGTGGACGGGCTCTGATAAGCAAGCACGGACTCGCAGCGGCGCGCTAAGCAAGCGGCAACAGTTGAAGCCAGACCAGCACGCAATGCGCGCCAAGGGACGCGAGGTTGATTCGCGAAATCTTAGTCCGCGACTAACGAATGGATCCAAGGAACTTTAGAGCCTTCCGGCGGCTCAGGACGGCAGGAATCCTGCCGATGCATCGCAACGTCATCTAGGCTTTGCGCCGAACAAGACGAGTCGCAAGTTCTCAGCATCGTTGTAGTTTGCTGAGTTGCCGACCTCGCCAGGTGCCGGGTTCCCAGCCTCGGGGAATACTTGTCGTACATGTATTAATACAACCTTCTTGTTCGATCGCACCTTGAGTGGATAGTCGTAGCTGTTGAATCGTGGAGGTGCTGCGGCAGAGGTACGAAAACATAATTTGGATCCAATTTTCCAATACAATACTATTTTGGACCATTTATTGGGGGGCAACCCCTGTTTTTAAGGTAAAATGCTGTATTTTATCTAAATGCTCCCTAATATTTCAGCACAACCTCGAAAATGGACCGGTACGTTTTACAGTCACTTCAGCAACGTTGACCACAATGTCAGCAAGGAGCGCTGACGTACGCAATGCTGCATCGACTTGAAACTTTAAACATCTATCATCATGACGGCAACACCTTCGCTTTCTCGTGTCTGGTGTACCATGAACGTCTCGCGGCACCCAACACCAAAGCGCATGCTCGGCTGTCTATCTGCTTCGGTTGCCTATCAACACCTTTCGAACAGCAGCTAAAAATCAAATTTCTCGGTAGGTGGAGCCCCAGTCGACTGCCCGCTTGAACACCGGCTGCGGAGGGGGGGCTTCGCCAGGCCCTCCATAAGTTCGCGCAGCTCGCAGCTCTCATCACGAGCGCGTGGCAACACCGTTACATCAGCTGCACTCCGTACTTGTCCTTGCTCTTCGTCCGAGGAGGACAAGTACTCGTTGTTACCAGCACTATCTTCATCATTGTCTCCACCTTGGCCCGAAGTGTTGTTTGTGTCCACTGCATCGACAAGTTCAGAGGGACGCCGGTCAAGACTGCGGCGCTGAACTCGCTGGAATCGATCTTCCGGGTCATATACATAGATCGTCGTGCCTTGCACGGGTGCCAGAGCAACGTCAGACGTTGCAGTGGGTCGTGTCGAGCTGAATGGCGGGAGTACAGGAGGCATGGCCGGTGGGGGCGGTGGCGGTGCCCTCCTAGATGATCCAGGAATTGAGTTTCGAGAAGGAAATGGCATCGACGGCACGCCGTTGGACGGCGTCTCTGGCGGGGACGGAAATGGAGCGATACTGCTTGCACCTGATCGTCGGCGCGGAGGCGCATGTGTAAGCTCGCTTGAGTTCATGACACCACGGAGATTTGCCACGAGGTCAGGCGGGGCACGAGATGGTTCCGAAAGACGAGGACCACGTACGCTTGACGGAGGAGGGGAAGGAATTGCATCAGGCGCAATAGCGACGTGTTTTTCCTTTGGAGGTTGTGGTGCTGGCCCCCGAGACTGTTTCAGCGCAGGTACAGGTGCCGATGACTGTCTTCGGTGAAACGTTGACCACTGTTCCGGCTCCGGTTCATCATCTGTGTTTTCACCACGCTCATCTACAACCGGTGGCACACCAAGAGGAGCGGGTGTAACAGGGGTTGCTACAGCAGTTGTGGGGCCACTACCCGTGACATCAGACTCGCGCTGTGAAGCCTCGAGACGCTGATGAAGTCGTCCAATCTTCTGTGCGAGTCGTTCGATACCACGGTTCTTACTCACGCTCACAACTGGTGTCGGTGTGGGCCCCGACATTGGTGCTGGCTCCGGCTCAGCTTGCTCTACTGGTTCCACAACCTTGGCTGGCGTCACTAGGTGAAATGTAGTAGTAGGTTCCGACTGACGAACCCACTGCATAGCTTCCTCCAGCGCCCGCGCTTCCTCAACAGCGCTTTCTTCTGCCGGGGTTGGTAATGGCAGTGGCTCGCCAGCGTCTTGGTGGTCCAGAGATTGCACGGAAGCTGATAATAATGATGAGCGTGACGACAGAAATTCTACGCTCTCGCTTCCAAGCGCGCTTCGGTGTTCACTGACCGTGCCTTCACTGTAGCTAAAGGCCAAGTCACTGTCTAACCGGCCTGAGCTCGTTTCTGACGGACGGACAGGATCGTTGCGACCAATAGCCTCTAACACAGCGTCGAAGTCGGAGCTGGATACGTCTAGCGTTTCTCTAATCTTCATGATCCGGTCATAAATCTCGTCATATCGTTCTGCCCCGGCGTCTGGGTCTCCGTGGCCGCTTTCCAGCATCATGCTGTGACGTTCTTCCTCCTCCTCAGCCTCCGAAATGGCGATGTTGAGCGTGTCGCGAATTTGCCGAACATGTTCTACCAGCTTATCGAGTGTTTCCTTCTTTGACTGCGAGGATGTTGAAGACAGCTCTGAGTTACGCAATACGCTTGACCGTCGCTCTCGCCTTGCTGACTCCGACGCTGCTCGTGGGTGGTGGTCGCTGGCATACCCATCCTGTTCGCTATGACGACTTGACAGTGGGCGGTGTCGCTGTCGGAATGGTAGAAGTGGCGAGCGCACTGGTGTTGCCTGCGACGACGATCCGCGCAATGACTCTTCGATGCCTCCCTTCCGGAGGCCTCGATGCTTCGGATAACGCAGTCCACCAACATAGGTTTCAGTACCAACGTTCGTCGTAGTTGTCGTCGTCTCGAGCATCCCGTCCTCGCTTTCTGTATCTCCCGACATAAAACTGCTCTGACGCTGACTACCCGCCTGCGCCATGCATACAGAGCACACACGCATATAATGCGTGTGTTCATCCAAAGGCTCTTCGAGCTCCCGCAGCGGGGCACAATTCGAGCAGACCACCTCTCCACACGTAGCACAGTGATGCTTCCGATGGAAGTAAAACCCACGTAAACACACCGCACAAGCCTTGCGCTCCTTGGTCGACACCCAGTCCCATTCATCCAAATACTGCAACCTCCCCATCCGCTGTCGTTCCAGCAACCCCTTGACACGATGCACGTTGGCCACATAGTCCACCATGATTTCCTCCATCGTCATCCTTACTGCAGCAGGCACCATGGCTCCGTCAATCTGCGCAATGGCTGTGACCTTTAAAATGTTCGACTGGTGCGTCTTGGTGACCAAAATGCCCGTGCGTACGAACTGCCCTCGCAAAATATCGTATCTCTCGAGCGTGGGCACCTCCCGATCCCTGGCAATAGACTCCTGTATGCAAAAGCCCACGACGCTACTCGCAGCAGCGTGCGCCTTCTTCTTGCCTGCATACTCCAAGTAGCAAAAGTCTAAACTCTTCTGTCCTTCTCGACGGTTCGCTTTCAGCAGACACCACTTGATCGCTCTGTACGAGTAGCTGGGCTTCTCATGCTCCGATGACGTCGGGAACGTCAGCAACGTCTGCGTGTCCACGAACTCGTCGCCGTGCAAGTAGCTCATGGCGCGTCGCGCGTCGCGGGTCTTGACCTTGGCCACAGCTTGCAAGATCTCCTCCGGCTGCACGTCCACAATGTGGACGCTGCACTTCAAGAGCGTGGACGGCTGCTGCGATGCCGGCTGCTTATTGGACGGCCGGATGTCGAGGAACTGCGCCTTCTGCACGGCTCGGCCGTTGCGCGCCTTGGCGTCCGTCCAGCGGTACACGCAGTCGGCGTCGTCGATGATGCGCACGAGCTGCGCCACGCGGTCCTTGCCGAAGCGCCGGTAGTGCATGAGCTCCTCCACGGTCAGCACCATCTGCGGGAAGAAGCCCGAGTAGAGCGGGAACGGCAGCTCCGACGCCATGAAGGTCTGCGCGTTGCAGCGAGAATTCCAGACTGAGTGGGCGAAGTGACGCCCGAGTGGGTTTTTGTACGACACACGAAGCGTACACGAGTTAAGCAGATACCCTGTTTAAGGTGATGGAGCGAGTTGGAGAGGGGAATGTTGAAGTTGCAGAATTTCAGAAGATGCTAGTCATGGTTGTAAGTACTGTATCGATGTTGCCTTCGCGGCTGTGATGGGAGCGATACATTTGCAATGCATTTTTGGTGCAATTGGGATTGACTGCGTCTGGATTGGACCGTTACCGACCTGTTGCAGGCACTTCAACTGTGTCCTGTCGGAAGAATAGCTGCCACTCAGTTGCCGACTTATTGGCGACTTGGGCTGGCAAGTGTACATCGCTGTGAAAGGCGGAGCTTCGGCAGAGATGACCGATTCTGGAAGAACTCCTCCTGCATAGAGCCATCCGTGCGGACAGAACCTTCTAGCAGCGTTCTGAAACGGAGCGTTCATGGCACGATGTAAGCAGCTCGAACAAGTTTGCGGTCGGTTTGCATCCTTCAGCGACCTGAGGGGACAATGGTATTTTGCAATCATAAAATCACGCAGAGTTTGCCTTTTGCTTTTCAGTCGCTCATGGCAAAAAGTATCCTAAGAAGTGGACATGGGCTCATCTGCGTCCAGTTACTCAAGTCAAGTCGACGCGTGAGTGAATGGAGCACAAAAGGATCGCGTTCGTACTCGGGTTGCATTATTAGTGATATTCTCTGGTAGATTCAAAGGATGCGAGATCTGAGCAGGCAAACTGGACCGCTTGGTGCCGCAGTGTGAGTTTTTGTTGAGCCGGAAGTACTTGTCAAGTGCGATATCGTGTTCCACACCGCCTTATGTGTGTTGTGTAGAATCGAACACGCTATTTTACTTTCAAAATGGAAGCAACCACTCGACAGTATCTGGCAGAATTGCCGCCATCCCAACAAGAAGCTGTCAACGCTCGGATGCCTTGTCCCGCAAAACTCTCCAGGGTGCTCACGATGATGTTCTTGCTTGGAGTTTAGTGTTGGTGCTTTTGCTTTCTATTTGTACTACTATTTTGCAGTTCTATCTATCGATCGTAACGCGGAGTACAATGGTGATTGATGGTCACCCACTGACACCGACGGCGGCACGGCACTCTGGGCAGCTTGGGTTGTGACGCAACCACGACATGATGCAGTTCTCGTGGTAGACGTGAGCGCACGGTAATTTCACTGAGAAGTTGGCACTGTCAGTATCACTACCGGACGGTGATATGTCATCACTACTGCTGCTGTTACTGCCATTATCACTGGCGCTTTCGTTGCTGTTATTGTTGCGGTCGCTTTCGGGAAGGTCAAGGCTCTTCATATCACCAGAGACTAATGGCTCGAGACAGATACTGCACGAGTGCTCGGAGTGCGTGGGCAGTAAATCTTCGACGTCTTCGAGGCTCAGGATGGCATTCGCGTACGTACAATTGGCATCCAAAACACTTTCGGGCAGGGATAGGAAATCTCGCATCAGCAGGTAGATGCACAGCACCTCACGACCCAGTGGAGCTGGCAAATAGGGCTCCACCACAAGCGCCGGGACGATGACTTCGAGCGCCTTCCAGCAGTCCGACAGAAACCCTTCGAGTTCCACCGTACCAATGTTCATGGTGTTGGCGTCGACTTGGATGGAGAAAGCTGTGGATTGCAGATGTTGGTACCGCCGGAACACGTCGGTGAGGATTCGTACGAACACGTCGAAAGGTTTCCATTCCACGACAAGGTCTTGGTCCTGTTGCTGGTGCTGCTGGATATCTGCGGCGACAAGGTGTTGTGCCACGATCGGGTGGTGCAGGATGGTGCTCACTTGCGAGTAAAATCCACGAAACTTGGTCTGGCTCATGGCAATAACCCACGCCGATTGTGTCGTGTGCCCGTCGCTCGATGTCGTCGAGCCGCTGGCCGTTCCCGATGTGCAGGTGCTTGTGATCGTCAACGACAGCGATACCCGATAGACGACCGACATGCCCACGCAGAGCAAGCGCGCTTGCACGCGGAAGCTGAAGCTGGACGGCTGGAACTCCTCGCTCATTTTGCGCAGGCGCCGCTGCATGGGGGTGCTGTGGACGTTGATTGAGGCGTTGTGCACCAGTTTGACGCGTTTGGTCTCGCGTTCCCCGTCCATGACTTGCTTTGTCATTGCAACGTTGCGTTCACCTGCGCGCGAGCGGGTAGAATGCAGAGTGACGACGAAAAGCGAGCTCGGACAGTTGAGTTTGCGTGGCGTTGAGCAGCGCTGAACCGAACCCGGACTCTCGGCAAGCTGGAGTTTGCACTCCATGGAATGGTGGAAACTTCCTCTGCTCTTGCCAAGGGCTCCGACGTGCTCGTGGCCGGCGCAGACTACCAACAGTAGGTGCGTCTGCTGCCGACTACAACAAGATACGCGACGGAAAAGCCGAAACGCTGGGAGTATTGGTTCGTCGCAAGGACGGATGATTTGAGTTGAGGAGCCCAGGTTGAGCTGGATGGTTTGACCGGTTGGTGGAAAATGCAAGCAGGACAGCCTCCTCTGTTGGGTGGTGTAGGCCATGCTAGCATTCACATGTGCTCTCTTGTTCAAATTTGAACACCACGTGCGGAGAGAGACTGATAATCCGGAGAGAAGCTTAGACGCTCGTTGCACCATTCTCGGATGGCGGGCTGACCCCACACCAACGGCTCTAGCGCTCGTATTTCTCATGAAAACGTCCAAAAAGTGAGCAAACCGCGTTGTCCAGTCATGGTCATGGCAAGTCTGATAACTCGACAGGCATTCGTCGTGCGTAATGGGTTCGATGAGCCACGTAGCGCTCGTTCCTCGAACGCGGCGATGCAGGAAAATGTGGCAAAGTTTTCGGGGCTTTCCTCGTTGGCGAATGCACGATCGGATGTCAAGTGACCGCGATCGCGACCACCAAAGGAATACGCAGAAATCACCGTTTCAAACCGTTAGTGCGACATTGG
>KV744625.1:4146-19073 GCA_000468175.2 Phytophthora cryptogea
TTCTAACTGCTGTGTGGATCGATTGACTACGAATTCTGATTGTTTCCCCTGAATTCAGGGGTGGTGCGCATATTGTACGAGTATTCAGGTAGACTAGGCGCCTGGATTTAAGACTCGGTTATTAACGACCCACCGTCCGAGGGTCGAAAAGAATAAGTGACGGCTAGTTGTATTGTATATACTCTGTATTTGTTGGTTTATTTTGGGTTTTAGGGTACATATTGGGAAAGTGTACTTCTGGGACCCGAATTCTGGTACCGAATTCTGGAGTACTGATATCCTGGATCTTTAATACCCAGGGGTGTTGGTAATCTGGGAATTGGTATTCAAAGGGGTGATATTCAGGTTGATTTCAACGTGGATTCGCTAACCTGCCTACTGTTGTTCTGGTTACATTCTGTGGTGGACGTACATCCAGTACTACTTCTGAGGCAACACTGTTCAAGAACACCGGTGAAGTGCCGTTCCGTCGAAGATAAACGAGCCGATAGGGATACACAAGGTACATACGCCACCAAGGATTCAGGAATATCTTGCTTTGCGGCGAGTATTTCAGGAGGACTTGTCGACCCTCAGTCTCATACTCTGGAATAGAATGTAATTCTGGGTTACGCTATATACCCCTGGGCGGTAAAAGTTCAACCGAATTCGTCACAGATTTTAAGGAGAAAGACGTACTTGCTGAAGCTTTCCCTGGTGCCCGACAACTGCTTTGTCAGTTCCATGTGATTGAGTATCTCCGCAAGAAGGTAAGATTGCCTTCGTGTCACATGGTATCCGTCCATTTTTCTAATTCTTGTGATACTGTATGAATAGGTTGGCAAGTTATGTGAATGTGATATTCACGCCAAGCAGGGGGTAGTGAGTGCGTTGCAATTGATGATGAAAGCAGAGAGCGCTAAAGCGTACGCGACGTACCGCCAAGACATGCTGCGCTCGCTTGGCAACAACAAGAAGGATCCTTTCTTGATGTACTTCGAGGTTAATTGGGAGAATTGCAAGGAAGCGCGGGTCGACTACCACCGCAGTAACGTGCCTCACCTCAACAATTACACCAACAACAGGATTGAAAGCGGCTGGGGAAAGATCAAGCAAATTGTCGACAGAGAAGACCCTATCGACGAATTGATAAGCACGCTGATCATGCTGCAAGAGTTGTCGCAAGAACGCTACATGAAGGAGTTTCAAACGCTGGGTACCCGACCGACACCTATTGCTGAAGCCGCTGCAGATCCCGAGCTTCTGACGCTGGCTGTGCAGCTGAGTCCCCACGCATATCGACTTGCGGGAGCAGTACAAGTTCGCGCGTAGTGCAGATGCCCAATACGGTGTCAAGATCGATGACGTGAGGCCAGAACTACAAACGGATCGTGATGGAGACGAGCATGCTGTGTATGTTGTGAATACTACTGTAAGTGTTTCCGGTGTCATTTGGTTGCTCCGGTACCATTTGGGATCTCCGGTGCTTTCGCTGTTTGAGAGTCCGGTACGGTTCGGTACAATATATCTAACGCTGAATTGTTGTTTGAGCTGTAGACGTTCCAGTGCAGCTGCACGTCCATGCAAACGCTACTGCTGCCATGTAGACATGTCATTTTCTTTCGGGTCCACGAGACGTACGAGTCTGCCATTACTCCGCCCAAGTTCTATACCGCTAGGCGGTCGCTGTTCTCTCCAGCTAATGACCTCTCCACTGGCCATGTTGACGTCGTTGGTGCTCTCCGTACTGTTCGAAACAGCGAGAAAGCGGGCAAAGCTCTTTCAAGAGATTAAATGTACACCGACGCTCGTGCTGTGTCAGCAGCTTGAAGGAATCATGACGGAGCAGACTGCTGACGATTTCAAGGCAACAATTGAGCTACTCCAAATTGTTCAAAACCTTTGCCGTGCTGGCGAGGTGCGGAAGCTTGCGGATGCAATTGCAGTGATTGACAGCAAGGCTGTTGAAATCAAACCAAAGAGGCAACGACAGGAAGAAGGAGTACATCAACGTACAGAGGAGGCGCCACAAGAAGCAGTAGCCGCAATGGCCTCCGATGTAAAGGAGGAGGGGCAGCCAAAACGACCGAAAATAAAGTTTTTCCCGGCGCCGAGGAAGGCACAGGCGGCACGGCGGAAGGCTAGCAAGGCCAAGAAAGCGCAGTCACTCAATTCGGTGCGACGGCGCGCTAAGCTACTAGCGCCTGGACATTTGAAGACCCCGCCCAATCTGGACGATGTGGGAATGATCCTGACGCGGAGGTACTGCTGTGCGTATGCTGCTAAAATGGTATGCTGTTTGGAAAGTAGAAGCAGGACAAGTAATCTTTGTGTTCAATGGACTGACGGATGCGCGTTGTGGCGTAGGTTGAGCTTCTTCCGATGTAAGAGATAGACATACAGTCGAAGCACACTATTCAGAGAATGAGCGTGGGGCAGCCACTTCCAGAGCCGACGAGTCTACACCCCGTAGAAACCTGTTCCGCTGCAATTGCTGAGATCAATTTGAAGCTTGCTGACGAAGAAGGCAACACCGTGGATCTGGCGCGCTGGGTTCACTTCGGGTACACCACATTCGATCAACTAACAAACATGCTCTTAGTGCACGAGGCAAGGCTGTCGATGCCCAAGGTTGAAGCAACGCTTCAGTGGATCGACGAGATGTCAATGTCAAACACTGGCGTGAGTGCGCCTTTCGATGACTGCGTTAAGTTCCCCATGGTACGTGTTGATTTGGTATCAGTTTCTTGGGTCCGGTACCAATTTTCGGTTTTGACACCGGATGTGTTGTTTGGTATTGCAGCTATTGTTTAGAGACACTGTTGAGAACATGACGCTGAACAAGTACGCTATGTCAGGTGAGGAGATCGAAGGAGTGCGGCTTCTCGATTTTCGCGCGACAAAGTGGCTGTCATCGCCATGCATTCGGGCCAGACTGATCATGTTGGCGCGCCGATACGTTAGTCAAGACGTGGGCTTCTTTACTCCGGACTGGTACCCGTTCACAGTCTTGCCAAGGCAGCGAAATGCAGCGGCGACACATGGAGCCTTCACGCGAACATTCAGCGGCAAATCGGTGTCGTGAATACGGAAGGGTTCCACTGGA
Organism: Phytophthora cryptogea; assembly: GCA_000468175.2. Taxonomy (NCBI): domain Eukaryota; phylum Oomycota; class Peronosporomycetes; order Peronosporales; family Peronosporaceae; genus Phytophthora; species Phytophthora cryptogea. The sequence continues at coordinate 7,232 of KV744625.1, forward strand.
TGGCGTTCTACATGGACTTCACGTCTGGCGAGCCAACGTGTACGATGTTTGATCCACAACAGACCGATTCCAGATATGCATCTCTCGAAGCGGTTCTGACGAGCGCTATTGTACCCCAGTTGCGTGGGCTACGCCAAGTAAAGTTCATGAGGTGGACTAACTGCAAGCAGGATGATGGACATTCGTGTGGCGTATGGAGCTTGTTTTTTCTGGAGTCAATGATAAGCGAACACAAGTGGGCTGATGCGTGCTACGACGCTGAGCAGTACTACCGTCTCCGTTACCTCCGAATGTGTGCGCAGGATACMGRTGGAGTAGCAGCGTAAGTGATACCCACCACAWRCATCAATACATGTTTTTCATGTCAAAACTTTACATTGGCGATGACCCCTTGTTGGCGGAACACTTAAACKTWAGYGTCGCCATAAGATCGATCCATTTGGTACAGCAACCCCAAAGCTGTACAACATACACAACAGCAGCAGCACACTGGTACAAAACTCGTCTTTCTAAATTTAGAGATGGCTTTCGGGTAAACTACGTCACTCCCTGCTGAATCCGATGGCCAATCTGTCATATATTTCCCTATGGTTTTGAGAGCTTGCTGATTAGCATATGGTTGTTTACACTGGACCTTCCTAACCCTATCATATATTTTTTTCGTCCGGTGATGTATCACCGTCCACGGCCAACTTGCTTGCATATTCCAAGATGCACAATATGTCGGCATTCATACAGTTTTGTAACCCAGGACTAGCCTAAATCAAGAATGCTTCGACTGCATCGCGGCCTCTCCTTTCTTTAGCAGGCTCAGCTCCGTCCTCTGGTCTTGAACTGCACCGCGGTCTAACTCGTTCGTCACTCATTTTCCAACTCGCCCCCGCAGCGCCAACTCCACAAGCCTCCACTTGCACATACCAATGGTTGCCATCTTCGTCAAGACCACCGCACTTGCCGTCGCCGTGTTGGCCGCCACCACGGACGCGCACAACAAGATGACGCTGCCGCTACCGACGTGGCCCGCAGGTTTCTATAACCAGAACAGCCCGTCCGACATGTGAAGATAGCAGATAGGAGCGAGTGACCTTGAGTAGAAAAGACCGAAGAAAGAAGACTTGTTTCCCACAGAACAGATTTGGGATTGAGGAGGAAACCTCGCAGGTGACAACCTCCTCTGGTAGTTAGACATGCAGTGAGCTATGTGTCTCATACTAATGGTCAATCGGTGGTAAGACTATATACAGGCTGCTTCAACCTCGAGGTGGTTAACTGTAAACTGGCGGAACTCGACACGCCATCTCCACACTCCCACTTCGAGTCTGCCATGCTCACAGTCTACCACTTAGCTCGCAAGCTAGTCATGACCATCTGCATCACCATCCGCAATGGCTAACGGTAACGGCACGACGTTCAACCGCTCTCGAAACTTGTGAAGCAGCGTAGGACCGAGCGCCTTCGTAAATATGTCAGCGCGGTTTTCCGTCGACGGGCAGTAGCGTACCTCGAACGCACCACGCTCTTGAAAGTCCCGCACCTTGTGGTACTTCAGGTCCACACTTTTAGTCTTGTAGTTGCCCTTGATTTCTGTCAGTACAGTGATCGTAGCCTGATTGTCTTGGTAGAGAACAGTAGGCTTGAAACGCTTGAGCTTCAGCTCCTTACAAGTTGTGCGTCCAGACGATCATGGTTGAGCACTCGCTTGCTGCGACGAACTCAGCGCAACACGTGTCGTCTGTGAGATCCGCTGTTTGCGCGACTTGTAAGCATACGTGCAGCCGTTGAGCGGCAACACGTATCCCGTGATCGAGTGTCGGTCGTCTTTCTCGTTCCAAAGATCGGCGTCCGCGTACGCTACAAAATGTAAGTCGATCGTTTCCTTCTTTTCCCACACAAGACCGTAATCCGTGGTCCCTCGCAAGTACCGCAGTACCCGCTTGGCCATGCTGTAGTTCTCAAGCGTGTACTTGTTCAAGTACTTGCCCAACGTCCGCATGACGTTAGCTAGCTCAGGACGAGAGCATTGCACCAAGTACTGAAGACAACCAATAATAGCACGATATGGTAGGCTCTCATCATTCACTCCCTCTGTATCAGAAGTTGCAGGCAAAGGAAGTTCACCAACGGTTTGCGGTGTGTTCACTGCACGGCACTTGTCCATGTTGAATCGTCTGAGAATCTTCTCGATGTATCCTCGCTGCGAGATCCACATTGCCTGGCCCGGGATGTACGTGATCTCCATGCCCAACAACAAGTTCACAGGCCCCAAGTTCTTGATCTTAAACTTGTGCTCAATCTCGCTAACGACAAGTTTGACGTTCTCTGCATTGGCAGTGATGACAACATCGTCCACGTAAACCGTCAAGAAGATTGGCCTTCCTCCCACTACTCGCCAGTACACACCATTGTCCATCTTCGACCGCTTAAAACCGCTTGAACGCAGGTGCTCATCAAGCATCTTGTACCATATCAATGGTGCCTGTTTTAATCCATATAAACTCCTCAGTAGCCTACAGACACGACCACTTCCGTCGTTGAAGTACTCCGGCATCTCCATGTAGATTTCTACGTCGTCCTCGATCGGGCCATTCAAGAAAGCCGTGACAAAGTCGATGTGCTCGCACAACAGACCATAGTGTAGCGGCAATAACAACACGAGCTTGACTGCTTCGTTCGAGACCACAGGGGCGTACGTTTCCCAAAAGTCTACTCCGTAGCGCTGCTGGCAGCCTTTGATTGTAATGCGCGTGCGGTGTCGAATTACTTGTCCCTTTGGGTTCCGCTTCCGCACAAAGATCCACTTGCTAGTCAGAAGCTTCTTCCCCTTTGGGCGATCCACCAGCTTCCACGTGTTGTTACGCATCAAGTCTGAGTACTCCTTCTCCAAGGCCTCCTTCCACTTGTCAGCATCGGGGGATTGCAGAGCTTCCTGAATACTTTGTGGCTCCATGAGCATGTTCACAGCTTGCACAACTAGACTCGCAGGAATCTCCACTTCATAGTCCGGTAGTCTGACATTGGGACGGCGAACACGTGAAGAACGGCGAAACGATGTAGCCGCACGCGAGGCCTCACCTCTCCACCCATCGGCTTCGTCGTCGTCGTATCCAGAAAACTGTCATACGACGTAATGCGACCCAATAGATTAGCAGGGTCTCCAAAGCTAGCATCCTCGTCATAACGATCCACATCATCAGCACCAACTTCATTGCTTGCAAAATATCCGCTATCTCGATCTCCCACTGAAGGTGTAGCCTGCAGATCCGGTGGCGATATGGCCGTTGCCTCCTGACTGCTGTTAGGCAAGTCTACAACGCCATCAGCACCACTTTCATGTTCAGCTTCTTCACGGCGAGAAGCGTTAGCTCCTCGATGAGTTACACCCTCGGGTGTCGGCGGAGCAATTGCCGCAGCAGCCCCCGTCGGAACCTCATGACCAGCTACCAGCCAACGACCAGGCACACCTGACGTCGCCAGAGCAGTAGATTCACTTCTTTCATCAGCTGGATAACCACAGCTAGCATGAACTTCACAGCGTTGACGCTTTGTCGGACCTGAGCAGTAATCTTGAGAACAGCGCTTCATGTCCGCCGTCTCTTGATGCACAACAGGTAGTCGCATGTAGGGTATGATCGGTGGCAACGCATGCCGTCCTCGACCATAGCGATTGGAGAGAAGTTTGGTCACGTAAGAAGCCTCCACAGTCCAGTCTTCTTCAAACTCAACTGAGCGAACTTCAACAATGTCACCCGCGATAGCTCTCTGAGTGCTTCGCATACCCCACGAACAAGCCCGGCTTGCCTGGGTTCTCCAACTTACTTTTGCGTAACACCTTGGGCGTGAAGATGAAAGCTATACAGCCCCACGTCCGCAGTGATGTCATGTCTGGTCGCTCACCAAAGCGGCGGAAGTACGGAGTCTCACCTCCAAATGCATTGCTTCCGCTGATATTGATCACCTCGATTGCAAATCCGAACGCTTCACCCCAGAGTAGCCACGGCATATTGGCCGTAGTCAGCAAGCATCTAACACGAGAGAACACCACTCCGTTCATTCTCTCCACCAGCCCGTTCTCTTCGGGACTGTAGGAGTTTGTCGTACTGTACTCAATCCCGTTGGCCTGGAGGAACGTCTTCAACTTGTTGTTAAAGAGCTCCTTGCCTTGGTCCGAATTGAACACCTCCACCTTGTTACCTTGTGCTATGACCCACTGCAAGTGAGTCAGCACCACATCAGAGGCATTCTCCTTTCGGTATAACATAAAGCCCCAGAAATAGCGAGTAGCCTCATCCTGCACCAGTTGGAAATGCTCATAGCCGTCATAAGTCACCTCCTTCACGTAGCACATGTCGCTCATCAATTTCTGGAATGGTCGAGTCGCTCGACGAGTCACAGTCTTTTTGTATGACATGCGAATCATCTTTGCCGCTTTACATGACCAGCACGGCGATTTGATGTTCTCGGACAGCTTAGCTTCCATGCCGGTAACGACCTCATCTCGCACCATCCGCTGCAAGGCAGGCGGATTCAATGACCAAGACGCAAATGCCAGCGTCTCAGAGATGCAGCACCATCCTTCTTGCTCTCCACAAGTACCCTCGAGCCACTTGTCTGCTGTCGAACTTCACTCTGCACCGTGTACACTGCAGCTGCCGTCGCCTTCAAGCGGTATCGACGGTTAGGCTTGGTCAGCAGCAACTCCTTATGCTCTTTACGCAACCAACACACACGCTGCGAGTTGATGAACCCGTACTTGACAGTCCATCCATCGTTCTCTAGCATATCCTGGCTCAGCAAGTTGTCCGGCGCATGCTGCGAGAGTAAAACTTTTGAGAGAGGCAGCATCAACTCTGCATGGGGCGACTTATTGCTGGCCACCCGTAGAGTGATGTCACCAACTTCTTCATCTTCCCGAGTATTCCCATCGTAACCCAAGAAGAAGTGTAATGGATCCTTCCGTACATTGTGCAGAACCGAGCGGTTATTACACACATGTACATCGCTCGCTGAGTCCAGGACCCAATCCATCTCAGTTCCAGCAGGGGTTTTATTAGATGTAGCAGCAATCACTGAAGCTCCACGCTCACGACAGCAAAGCCCACTCGAGTTCTTTCCAGAATGTTTCCCATTGTTACCACTACCACTCTTGTTTTCCCACCTTTTGAACTCAGAGATGACAGGACGGTCAGACTCATCTGCCTTCCGGTTTGGGCAATTGGCTCGAAGATGACCCACTTCACCGCACTCGTGGCAGGTCCTGGTCTCTTTCTTCTTGCCATTCTGATTATCTTCGTCCTTCTTCTGCTTTGCCTTGTACCGACCTTTTCCTCTATTCTGCTTGCCTTTGCTTCGATTACCACTCGACTTTGACTTGTTCGAATCATCTTTTGCTTGCTTTCCACACGAGCAAACATGCGCAGGCTTCACGTCCGCTTCACAAGCGACACGTTCATCTAAAGCAGACTCAGCACGTAACGCATTCATCACTTGCGCAGCAGTAGGAACAGGACGAACAGCTCCACCATCACGAACCATGTAGTGCTTCGAGAACTGTCGCACGACATCACGATGTGTTCTCGACACATGACCCAGCAATGTCTCAGCGAAATCCTCGTCGGAGATCCTCTTGCCTTAGTGTTGTAGCCGACGGCGCAAACCCTCCATTTCCCGAAGCCATTGGTCCATGGTCTTATCAGAAGTGTACCGGTTCGAAACAAACTCATCTCTCGTAAAGATGTAATTGGAGTATTCACGCTTCGTTTGTCTGTCGACGAAGCGGTTCCACATTGCCTCGGCAGATACTTCTTGACAAATCATCTCTGCATCAGCAGGTGGCACTCCTTGCAGGATGGCTTCACGAGCCGCGTTATCACGTGCAGCCAGATCAGTAAAGTTATGCGGGTCACTACGATAAGATCCATCCACAACACCCCAGCAACCAAGCCGAATCAAGAAGGCTTGTAGTTGTACTGAGTAAAGATCGAAGGTTCCCTTCATTACTGGTGGCTTGTGCGAAATATCTAGTTTCAACGAAGGATTAACCGGAATTTGAGGTACTCCAGCGAGTTGAGGTGTTCCACCACTTGCTGCACTCGTGCCAAAAGGTGAAGCTCTTCCAGTAAAACCCAACCCACTAGTTGGTACAGACCCAGTACCGTACATTCCAGCTCCACCAGTAGCATGCATGGGTATACCAGGTGCAAACTCAGCTAGAGACGCACGAGGTAATCCACCACCAGGCAAACCACTCGACACACGAGCTCCATCACCGGCTATAGATCCAGCAAGACCTCCAGCTAAACCTCCTGCGGATCCAGCTTGGACAGCTTGCGTGGTCGCAACACTTGTTGCCACACTTGGTACTCGGATCACGGCCCCAGCTCTTGCCACTTGCGGCACTCTCGGTGCTCCACCCGCTCCAGTTGCCACAGCACCCGCTGCAGCCGGCAGCGGCGGCGGTGTTCCCGGCGGAGGCGGCGGTGTCCCTTGAGGCGTAGTTCCACTCATCACAGTCACGAAAGGCTCCTAGCGCAATTTGGGCTCAGTACCTGTGAAGATAGCAGATAGGAGCGAGTGACCTTGAGTAGAAAAGACCGAAGAAAGAAGACTTGTTTCCCACAGAACAGATTTGGGATTGAGGAGGAAACCTCGCAGGTGACAACCTCCTCTGGTAGTTAGACATGCAGTGAGCTATGTGTCTCATACTAATGGTCAATCGGTAGTAAGACTATATACAGGCTGCTTCAACCTCGAGGTGGTTAACTGTAAACTGGCGGAACTCGACACGCCATCTCCACACGACACCATCGACCCCACTAAAGTGCTTCCCGTAGATAATCAAAGCGAGTAGTCCGCTAACTGGTTAATCAAATTTTGTTCCTTCTAAAGTGCTTCCCGTACTGAGCGGCATGTCGTCCAATACGGGCCCGACGTCCAACACGAACGCGTACTGGACTGCCTTCAATGCCAGCACGTACAAGTCGCTCAAGGAGCTGGCGTGGGACACCCAGAAGCTGGGGAGCGGCGCCTCTAAAGAGTGCGGGTTCTCGGTCGTAGACTGCCCCATGAGGTACAATGAGACTTTTTCACGGCTGCTCACCAGGGCCCGTGCGAGGTCTGGTGCGACGACACGTTCGTGTTCGAGAACTGGAACTGCGCCGTCAACTACCCCAAGACCCCGGCCAACCTTCCGTACGACAAGGCCAAATGTGCGGGCTCGTCGGTGCTCTCCTCCTACTGGATCGCCCTGCACGCGACCTGTACACCAACTGCGCGCCTCTGACGGGCGGCTCGGCCTCGACTACCACCTCGAGCGCGAGCGGAACGACGGATACCACCCCGACCTCGACGACAAAGACGCCTTCCGCGTCGTCGTCTACCAAGATGTCCACCACTACGAAGACGTCCGCTCCAGCCACCACCACGGCTCCTCAGACGACCGCTACCGCAACTGAGGCGAGCGGTGAGGAGGAGGCTAGCATCGACGGGGAGGCTGACGTAACGGAGGCCCCGGCTGCGGCGTTGACCTCCACGACTGAGAAGTGCCCGGTTCGCCGTCGTCGCCAGTAAGGATGTTGCTCTGTCAGCAACAACAGTTCATGTTGGAGACCACTGCCGTGTAATATGTCTTGTCAGAAACGACCTCGTAGAGCTAAACCAAGTAAATACACTTTCATTTTCTAAACCTGCCAAATTGGTGGTGCGTTCAGATGCTAACTACTCGAGGATGGATATGCTCGGAGTCGTTTAGTAACAACATCACTTTAATTAACCTTGAAATCCTTGGAAGGGCTCTTGCTCGTTGCAGTGCATAATGAAAAGTGATTCATTAAGTCATGAGTTTCCCAACTAGTCTGTGCACGTGGCGCGTCGCCAAACCCGTTCTAGAACCCTTGTAAACTTGATCACTTGTTCGTGAATCTTCTATCAGTGTAACATACAAGTTGCCTCTGTTTACACCACACAATCTGTGACGTGGTGTCACAACAGCTCAACACTCCCCCTCAACTTGCACACTCCGTGATCCCGCTTGCTCCACGTAGTTTCACTAGCTGCGGTATCTGGATTGGCTTCGTCAAGTAGTCAGCCAACTGGTCTTCAGAAGCGTGATGCAGCGAGATGTTCTTGGCTTCAACATGGTCTCGCACAAAGTGCGCTCGTAAGTCGATATGCTTCGCGCGTGGAGTGTAGCCATGATTAGTCGCGATACTGATCGCCGACTTATTGTCGAGTGATACCGCTGTCGGGCCGTCCATCTTCAATCCAATTTCGACTAGCAGATAACGCAGCCAGACTACCTCCTGCGTCGCCACTCAGAGGGACATGTACTCGGCCTCGGCGGAGGAAAGCGCAACGGTTGCCTGGCGCTTGCTTTTGAACACGACCGGTCCACCGCCTAGCAGCAGTAGTACTCCTGAAGTTGACCGACGTGTGGATTTGTCACCACCCCAGTTCGCATCCGCAAACACCTTCAGTGTCAGACGCTCGCCAAGACCGAAGCGAATTCCAAACGTAGCCATCCCTTTTAGATGACGGAGCACACGAATTGCTGCGTGCCAGTGCATTTCGCGCGGGGAGTCAAGGTATTGAGAGAGACAATGCAGCACAGATGTCCGGTCTTGTAGCATTTGCCACGTACAGCAGCGATCCAATGAGCTCACGATATTGTGCCTTGTTTCGAAGCATCTCGTGCGAAKCATCCGGCGTCAGATCTTGACCGAGCACCATCGGGTTGCGGACCGCGTTGCACTCCTGCTGGCCAAACTTTTCCAGCATTTTTGCGATGAACTGCGTCTGCCTTAGCAGCAGCTTCCCGTTTCTTAAGTTGTACTGAATACCAAGCACGAAACGAGCTTCCTCAAGTGCCTTCACAGTGAACTGTGATCCCAAATCTGCACAAATTGCGTCCGCCTCTGCGTCTGTCTTGCACCCAATTAGTAGATCGCCCACATAGAGGACAATGTACACCGATGACTTCCTGTTCTCACCAAGTCGAACGAAAAGGCATGGGTCGGCACGACACTCGCAAAAATCCATCTTCTTGACGATCGTTTGATACCACACAGCAGCAGCTTGCTTGAGACCATACAAGCTGCGACGTAACTTGCACACCATACCGACATTAGCACGGATGCCCTGTGGAAGGCATCTTCTGTGAGATTACCGTTGAGGAACGCCGTCTCGACGTCGAATTGCAGAACCCTCATCCCCCTATGGCAGCACACAGACAAAACACTCGAATAGTGTTGGTGCTTGCAACTGGCGAATACGTGTGGAAGTAGTCGATCCCATGAGTTTGGAGATACCCAAGCGCAACGAGCCGTGCTTTGTAGCGCTCGATCTCGCCCTTCTCATTGTACTTGTGTGCGAATACCCACTTCGAACCAATGACTTTCACTCCGCGCGGTCTCATGACCAAGCCCCAGGTGTGATTCCTCACGTGCGACCGAATCTCACTCCGGATTGCTTCCTTCCATTGCTTCGCCTCCGGTGAGGCCATTGCCTCAGCATAAGTTTGCGGTACCTCGGTAGCCGTAAGAGCAATCTCATATTCATCAAGCCGAGGTCGCTTGCTATCAGGCTCACCGGTTTCAACCTATGTTAAAGCATCCGAGTGAGGTTCATTAGCCAGCATCTGTACATTGCGTCCATGAGTAGGAACACCGTCCCCCATCACCGTTCTCCAGCAAGTGTGGATGATCAAAGTGTGACGAGCGGCCTCGACGAGATACTCCAGAGAAGACGATGCGGTTTTCACTGCGGTTTTCACCTTCATGGGGAACGATAGCCCGAGTAGCTTCACGGTCACTAAGAATTGATCTAGGAGCACCGTGGCCGGGACGTAGGACCGTCACAGAAGGCAAGCGGCTTGACTGAGTAAGAAGCTGTCCGGAGGGGGCCACTCGCATGGGCTGCTGGCCCGTCGATTGTACCACAGCAAAAGGATGGAAATCGACACTTAGACGTCCGTCGTGGTTCATTCTCTCCCTTTCCATCACAACAGGGGGGCAGGTTGTTGAGGGGATAAGAGCCATAGGCTCTCCTTGTTGGTCGACCTCCATGTCAACTACACTGTCATTCTCTGTGACTTCCTCCATGACCACATCTTCCATCGATTGCTCTTCAGTCTGCGGCACACTCGGAACTTCAGAAACCGCATCCTCTAGATCAAACACGATCTGTCTGCCAGCGGAGGCATTCGAAGTGAAGTTGTGAACGTCCGTGTACGGAGATGGAGGGCGTTCGTCCAGCTTCACAGTACGCGTCGTAACCAAGCGTTCTTCTTCAAACTGCCAAACGCGATACGCCTTACTCCTTGTGCATATCCGAGGAAAATGCATCGGTGCGCCTTGGCATCGAGCTTTATTCGCTTCACTTTCTCAACGAACACGTAACCGCGAGCTCCGAATACCCGCAAATTGGCCAGAGATGGTTTCTCACCGGTAAGGATTTCAAGTGGACTCATTGTTGGACGAGCAGTGTTGGGGATGCGGTTCACATTATGTACCGCAGCCATTAAAGCTTCACCCCACCAGTGTCGCTCCACCTGCATGTAGTACATCATTGAGCGTGTCATCTCAGTGAGAGTGCGGTTCATCCGCTCGGCTAAACCATTTTGCTGCGGAGAGTAGGGGGCGCTTGTCTGGTGGACGATTCCTTCGCTCCTGCAAAATTCGTCGAACTTTTTACTGACGTACTCCCCGCCGTTATCACTTCGAATGCACTTCACACGTCGCCCATACTGCGTCTTCACCAATGCCGTGTACTCCACAAAGCGCTGAAACACGAGATTCTTTGATGGAATGAGGTAGGCTTGCACAAACCGAGAAAAATCATCGATAAAAGTGACGATGTACTGTGCTCCCCCTTTCGACTTCGGCTTCATAGGACCCATGACGTCGCTGTGCACAACCTCGAAAGGAGCGTTCGACTTCACCACGCTACCGGACTTGTGTGAAAACGGACTCGTCGACATCTTACCCTTGGCGCAGCCACCACAAACCCCAACAGTGTCGTCTTCACTGACATCCACGCCATCACACGCGGCGCTAATCAGCTTCAGCTTCTTGTCCGACACGTGCCCCAGTCTAGCATGCCACACAGACCCACAAACGCCGTGTGAACCAGCAGCTTGGCATGCTTCTTCCTTCGGCGCATGTCTCACTTCCCACAAAAATAACTTGCCAATCCGAGGAATTCTTGCAACGACGTGGCCATCGAACGATAGCGTTGCATACGCTGCCTGGAAATGTACCCCGACACCCCTTGACGTCAGAGCCCAGATAGAAACAAGCTTCCGATCAAGCTGGGGCACAAACAACACGTCCGTAAGCGTGACTTTCGCACCTTCATCCATCCAAGTCTTCACCGAACCGACGCCTGCAGCTCGAAGACGTTGTCCGTTGGCCACCGTAATATCGATTGGCCCAGCCAGCTCACGAAAGTCATCAAAGTCTGCACGGTCGCCCGACATGTGCGAGCTGGCACCACTGTCTAGAAGCCAGACCATCTTATCTGCCACCTTGCTGCTTGTGGCAGAGAAGACAAATACATCACCACCGCTTTTCTTCAAACGTGGGCACTCTGCTTTCTTGTGCCCCACCTGCTTGCACTCATAGCAAGTCCCTTTGAACTCGCTCTCCCCATCGTTGTCTTGCCACCGGCGTCGACGGCCTCCACGACTGACCAGATCCACCGCGACGTCCGTTTCCTCGTCCGCGACCATTGCTTCCTCGGTCGTGTACAGAAGCCCGAAATGCTTGCTCCTTCACATCTCGCTTTTGAATGACCTCCGCCTCGCGGCGCAACATCTCCTTCGTGTCGAGCAGCGACACGTTCTCTTGCG
>KV744631.1:3600-22369 GCA_000468175.2 Phytophthora cryptogea
ACCGTTGCGGCGGGGTCGACATGGTGACGCACCCGCAGGTGTCGAGTCGAAAAGTGGTTGCGGAGGGTGTCTTCAGCTCTCTTCAACGCCTTCCTGTTGCGCGCCACGCCCACGAGAACTCCCTCGAGGATAACATCCTTTAAGAACTCCTCGGGAAAATTACAGCGACGAAGCTCTCTGATCAGTTCGAGCAACCTCTCAACCGTCGAACGTGTAGTGTACCCGAGTTTCCAGAGTTTGCGACCCCTGTACGGCGTCGGGTCATCTCCGAGAGTTCCCACCGACAGCCCAACAGCAGAAAAAATTAAGTTGCCGTCTTCGTCGTAAGTCGTTAACTCTCCGAAGCTTGCTGCATACGCGCCATAGTTGAGGAACCAGCACGAAAATGTCGTGCGCTGCACTCCGCGGCCAGTGTGCAGGGAGAGCGCAACCTGCACTCTCACAGCAATTACGTATCGTCGTTCAGCAGCAGCTTGGGCACCAACGGCGGGCTCAACGGCGGCGGCATTAACGGCGGCGGCATGTCCGGCGGCGACATCAACGGCGGCGGCATTTTGGTCTTGGTCATTATCAGAGTTGCCACCAGCCAACTCCACTTCACCCTCGACGTGTAAGGCCCGCTGAGCAGGATTTCTTCGTCTGAAGACGCTTAACGTTATTGCCTGAGAAGTATTCAAGCGAAGCAGCATAGCGCTGAGGTCAGTAGCCCATTGCTCCATGACGGGGTGGTTGTGCTCGAGCTGGGAAATTCGACAATGAGGGCGCTGAGAGGCTCTGGCGTTCAAAGCAAACCATATTCTCCAAGCATCACAGGTATTCACTTCAACATTGCCCTCATTGTGACTAACTTCAACATTGCCATCGTAATGACTAACTACCGCCAGACAACCAGACGATTGCCAGCACAAGTGCCCTTGCTTGGATCCCGTTCACTTTGGATTCCGCTGACATTGGTGATGGCGAAGCAATCGAAGCCGAGAACGCACTTGACGACGAGGGAGAAGAACCAGCTCCGCCAGCATCACAAAGCTAACCCGACGCTGACCCATGATCAGCTGGTTGACTGGGCGTACGCTCAGTTCGGCATGCGCTGTGGACTCTCCACGGTGGGACACATTCTGCGAGGTGCTACCCAGAACGACGCCAACCCTGACGCAATGCAAACAGCCTGGGCAATTTCCCCATATGGAGGCTGAAATTGTTGCCAGCATCAACGCAGCGGCAGCTGCAGCAGGAGTAAGTGTCAAGGTTTTAAGCGAACAAGACTCAATGCGGCTGGATGACAGGGTGCTGTGGGAGCAGGCCAACGAGATTCTCCGACGCACGAACGAATTCGCTCAGCCGCTAGCCATGCCTTGGGTGGGGCGCTTTAAAAGGCGACACGGGCTTCGTCCAGACCAACTCCAAGCAACCACAGACGACAATGTTGCGGCCACCGAGGCAGAAGAAGAGCCCCCCAAGAAGAAACCAGCGCCTTCAAGACCCAGAAAATAGTTTACGTGCGCTGATGATATCCTCTTGCTGCAGGAGGCTCTGCATGTGCGACCGTGGGGGTGCCAGGAAGCAATGAGAGGATGGATGGAAGTCGCGGGCAACCTGCAGAAGGCTGGATCGGTACATTTGGCAGTGACATCGTGGTCTTGTCAATCCCGAGTGCAGCTGATGGTCTCTCAAGTGAAGGCCGGAATCACGAGTCCGCTGCACCACAACGGAACTGAGGACCACATCAAGCAGAAATTGGCGTTGCTCGACGAGGTGGCGTTGCAACTTGACGCTGCAAGCTCGAGCACGAGCAGGGACGAGTGTTCCAAAAGTCTGGAATCCAAGATGGATGAGTTGAATCGGAGGTTTGACCAGCTTCGTTGCCACTCGGAGGTGGACATGAAAGTTATGCGATCCGCAGTTGTGCAGCTGGACTCCAAGGTCGCTGCTTTACGTAGGGATCTGCAGGGTCAAATACACCGTGAAATATACCAACTCGGCCAAGATATGACAAGTCAAATCCAGGGGATCATGAAGCCGCAGAAGGCGGAGATTTTGGACGAGTTAAAACAGGAAGTCGCGAACACGCTGAAGACTCAACTGATGGAGCCTCTGAAGACCTTGGACGGGTCGAAGCAACAAGTCGTGAATACGCAATGTAAGGACCTGTCGTCGGTACAAGCGAAGATCAGCGAGCCGGAGTCTGATGTGACAGGTCTGTCCGATGGACATAAGAAGCTCGTAGATGAGGTAAGAAGCATTATAACGTAAATATTGGCATCCAAGTAAGGGATCCAACGAATACATGTAGCGTTGTTGAGTGGCTTCAAGAGTGACAGCACGGTCAGCACTTAGCAGCAGCACGGTCTTCACGAGTGGCAGCACCTAGCAGCAGCACCTTCACGAGTGGCGGCACTTAGCAGCAGCACGGTCTTCACGAGTGGCAGCACTTAGCAGCAGCACTTAGAAGCAGCACGGTCTTCACGAGTGGCAGCACTAAGCAGCAGCACGGTCTTCACGAGTGGCAGCACTTAGCAGTAGCATGGTCTTCAAGAGTGGCAGCACCTGCCACTCACCTTTTGAAAAGGGTTAGGTATCAAAACAATGGTGATCATGGATACATGTCCAGGTGCCATCCATGTTTTCTTGGAATAAATGACGAAGTATTTTGACGGTCTGGTTTTTTATCTGATGCATGTTTCACATGTTTTGTAACATGTCCAAACATGTTCTCAGTACGACGTTAAAAAATAAGAGTGAAGAGGATTCTGTGTTGTCGGCGATAGCTCACACCCACATTCGTTATGGGTTGAAACTACCTTATGTAATGTATCCATCTCAGGTCTCTGACACTAAAACATGTCAAACATGGAAACATGGTACGTAAACATGTATTGCAAAACTTAGCATCGAATTATTCTGCATTTTGCTGGAGTCACTGAAGTCCACCACACTGCGAAGGAGATCCCACCGCTGACGTAGACAACCCGTCTTCGAATAGTCTCTGGATGCTTTCTTGTGCACACGGCGCCAGAAGAACAGGGACACGAACAGATCGCAGTTGTCACCGTCGTTCTGGATGGGGTTGTGCACAGCTAATATCTAGTACGGCTCCGTCATGCTCCGGACGACGAGTTCTTGCGCCAACTCTTCCAACAAGTTATGATAGGCACGTTTGTTGAGACTATCGTAGCAGTAGATGACTCTTTGAAGCTGGTTCACAGCGAGGCATGACCAATGACTGGCATTGACGTTCAGCGGCATGAACACCCATTCAGTGCTCGTAGCTGCTACAAGACTCAACGTCAGTGGTGGGATTCGAATGCCTTTATCTTTAGCCGGTGTGCGTAGCTGCGGTAGGAAAAATTGTAGTGCTGGCACCGTACTTGGCTGACAGCGTCGTCGTGAAGGCTTGAATGAAGTTGTCGTTGAACCAGCAGCCATCTCGAGCGCAGTACAAATGTGTTCAGTCCAAGTGAAAGCCCTGGTCGAATCCTGGAAGGCGCTGAGCAGGCCATATTTCAATCATTCGCTTAGCCAACAAAACGGCTTGATCATTGTCAAAGAGTATGTCTACCTTACTCATCAGCCATGACGTAGGTGATTGCTTCCGTATATGCAGCACGTGGAATTTACCTTCAAACAGAGACTGGCAACTAAGACGTGAAGGCTAGGCTCCCTGTTACTAGAGAAAAAGAAAAGAAACGTACATTTAGTTGTTCTTGAATGTGTCGAAGTCCTCGTTGTCCACGTGCTTGCGGCGCGTGCCCTCTTTCTTAGCCTCACACTTGTTACTGTTAGATCAACGCAATAATAGTTAGCTTCAACAGCATTCGACGCACAGGGTACCCGACGCATACGCATGACACACGACGTACCAGTTTCGCACGGGGGAGGGGGGCGAGTTCTGGGTGAGTGGCTGAGGTTTGGAGTCCTGGGGCTTTGGAGAAAGTGCGGGTCTGGCGCGCATACAGCAATAGTAGCAATGAAATGGCAAACAGCGTTATACATCGTTGATCACGAGACGCGATAAGTACATGCGTCTGCGGGGAGGCACTACCTGAAGTTCAGCAGGATGGGTAGGCTGGCCGGGGCAACGGAGCTTCGTTAGCGGTGGTGGGAGGTGCGTCAGGGCGCGGGCTTCGCAGGAACGACGCGTGGCAGAATGAGTGGCTGTGTGACTCGTAATTTACCCGGGAAAATTATAAATTACAAACATGGCCACACATGGATACATAACAGTTTTAAACATGGTGATTAAAACATGGGCTGTACATTTTCCGAAACTAATGTCTCGGCCGAACCTGCAGCACACGGTGCTGCTCGCGAGCGACTGCCCCAGCTCCTGTCTCGATGGGGTCCCCGTCATGTTGGGCATCGACGAAGCCGGTCGCGGACCCGTCATGGGTCCCATGGTGTACGGCGCCGCCTATTGGCCCGTTGCAGACAACGACGCAATGTGCGCCTTGGGCTTCGACGACTCCAAGGCGCTCAGCGCTGAGAGTCGCGCGCAATTGTTCGAGAAGATGCGATCCACTCAGGGCCTCGGGTGCGTCGTTTGCAACACTTTGGCGCCATTTTTGCCATTGCAATCGCTCACAAATTGCATTAATTCCTTCATTGTAGATGGATCGTGCGACTCATTTCGGCGGCCGAGATCTCGGACAAAATGCAGCGCCAGACCAGCAACTTGAACGAAATGTCCCGCGACGCGGCCATTCAGTTGATCAACGAGGTGCAGAAGAAGGGGGCGGTGGTGAAGAAGGTGTTTGTGGACACGGTGGGCGACCCACGCTGGTACCAGAGCTTCCTGACCAAACACTTCAATGGAACCATCGAGTTCCGAGTGGAGAAGAAGGCCGACAGTTTGTTCAAGGTAGGGCAAGGTGGTTGCAATACGGAGTAGTGCGGAGGGTACTGAAGGTGGTGTGTGTAGGTCGTGAGTGCGGCCAGTATCGCTGCCAAGGTGACGCGTGACCGCGTCATCTCGGACTGGACGTGGGAGTCGCCGGCGCTTGACTTGCCTACGGACTTTGGATCCGGTTATCCTAGCGACCCAAAGTACGTGTCTAGTGAAGGTTGCCTGTTGTGCAGTGGGCTGACGATGTGTGTGCAGGGCGAAGGCCTGGTTGACGTCTCATATGGACAATGTGTTCGTCTTCCCCAACATTATCCGGTTCAGTTGGGGCACAGTCGAACCGTTCTTCGAGAAGGCTGTGAAGGTCGAGTGGCCGCACGAGAAGGAGCTCGACAAGGTCTCACCGTTTTCCACCTGCAGCAAGTTGAAGTTTCTTCCCCACTAACCATCACTTTGCACTTCTCTCTCCAGGCCAACGCTCCAACCGGGACGCAATCCATCACGTCGTTCCTGGCCAACCCGTCGAAAAAGCCCAAACCTGCCGCTTGTGCCGCGTTCTTCACCCAACGCCACCTGCAGGACGTGACGGACCTTTAACCCTTTAAAACCCCAAAACACCCAACTCCCACCCACATGGCTACATTATCTGATTCCCAAAGTCCCAGTCAGTTTCCAATTGTCCATGGCGTCCCCCGAGTGTCTGCATCAAGGCTCATTGTGGCAGTTCAGCGCCCAGTACGGCGGCTGGCTGTGCGTGCGCCTGCTGCTCTTCCGCCACGCGCTGGTCGTGGACCCGGACGCGGGCTCGGACACGCCGCGGCGCAAGCGGCGCCACTCGCTGCAGCTCTGGAGGGACTTGTGTACGGTCCCCAGCATCCGGCAGGTCGCCAAGGAGGACGCGGGGGCGGCGCTGCGACGCGGCAGCCACAGCGGCGGCCAATCAGCGACGCCCACGGACGCGCACTTCCGCTTCGCAGTGCACACGCCCCAGCAGAAACTGCAGTTCGCAACGGAGACGAGCGCACAACGAGACGAGTGGCTGCACTGTTTGCTGCTGGCTATGGAGCTGCACCAGCACAAGCTGCAGAGCGACCGAGAGGGTAGTTATTACTAGAGTTTTTAGTATACTTTTTACTTCAGTTTTGAGGTGGGGACTGATTGTTGTGTCTGAATGAAGCAGCGTTCTTGAGGTTCGCCAGTAGCGGCTCTGAGAGCGACGAGGACGAGAGCCGAGTGTCGAGTCCCCACGCGTCGTGGTCCGAGGAGAACGCGCTGCGGTCGGCGCAGCTGTTGGCGCAACGCACGCGCCCCGCGGCCGTGCAGGTCAGTGACGAGTGACAAGTGACAAGGGGAGAAGCTGACGCGTTGTGTGACTGTAGTCGAGTGGGAGGCCGCCGGAGAGCACCACCAGCCCCGTGGCGCTTGTGATCCTGCGAGTCACGGCCACGGATGAGGATGGACACAGGTCGGTGGATATTGGACATTGTGTAATGAGATGAAGTTCGGAGCTGATGGACGTTGTTGCGTCCTTTTGGTCGGGGATTGATTTTTATTGGTGTAGTGTGTCGACGGTCGTGCCTGTGAGTGAAGCCTCACAGGAGAGTGTAAGCGTTCGTCAAGTCAAGTTGGATGCGATCAAGCAGCTGCAAGCGGAGTTACGGAAACCAATTAACGAGGACAAAGTGTCCACGCCGGGACTTCTGCGGAGTATCCTCCACCGACAAACGGATACTTTTGTCTTGTATCTCGATATCGGAGACCAGTGGCTCACGGACGAAAAGCAGTCGATCGGTCACTACATTTTCGGCTGCGCGAACCGGAGGATACAACTTGCGCTGTTCCCCACGAACAAGATGCCGCAGCCTACGATCGATCTGGCTATCGTCGGCACCAAAAGCAAAGTGAGTGATCTCTCACAGCGCTCGTACACGAGTTACGTGATCGACGTGTCGTTCAACGGCTCCGTGTGGCAGCTTTCGCGTCGCTACAAGGAGTTTGACGCGCTGCACTGCCACCTTAAAAGTAAATATCCTGCCATCGAGTTGCCCGGCCTGCCTCCAAAACACGTGTTCACGCCCCTGGAAGGCGAATTCATCACCAACCGCAAGGAGCAATTGGAGGCGTTTCTGAAGCAATTGCTGCTACACCATGTCACGAGTGTGGACGTGATGCTGATGTCGTTTTTAGGCGTTGTGTCCATCTCGCGTGACCCTGAACTTGGACATAGTGAGAAGAGCGTGATTCATGTTACTTCGTTACACGACAGCATTGCTTGGGGTGATATTATTCTGTTCTCGTGTCGATTCGGAGCAAGCCGGCTACAGCGCAAGGTATGTTGAGCACAAGTGCTTGCAGGACAATCAAATGTTAGTGCTGACCTATTCACATTATTTTGCAGTTTACAGGATCGAAGTACGATCATGCTGGTATCGTCGTACCAGGCGAGTCGCGATTTCTTTTACGAATTATGGAGGCAACCTCAGAGGGAATCCAGGTGTACTCGTTGAAAGCACGGCTTATGGCATACGCGCGCGAGGTCTCAAACTCTATCGTGGTGCGTAAAGTTGAGGCTGAGCGCACCCCAGAGTTGGCGGAACAGCTGCGAGACTTTGTACGCAGTGTTGACGGCAATCCTTACAGCATCCTCGGCATTCTTCGTTCGGGTGGTGAATCAGACCGGAACATTTTTGGTTCAGTTCGTGCAGTAAATCGTGTCTGCGACGACAGTGAAGAAGCCTTTTCCACCACCGGCAGCAGCACAAGTTCAACGCCATCATCTCCAGTGACTGAAAGTGCCGAGATGACCAAGTCCCAGGATGACAAACGCAAATACTTTTGCTCTAGCTTAGTAGCTTCCGCATGGAAAGAGTTGGGGTGGCTACAAACAAAGCGAAAGTCAAGTTCTTTCTGGCCAGGAAGCTTCGAAGACAGAGGAGAGGTCGAAAGTTTGCTTTCACCCGGTGTTAGCTTGGGACCGGAGACAGTAATTGACTGTCGTATCGTCGAGGTTGGGCTTGCAGCACAAACGTAATCGCGACAATTCAAACTATCACACGTGTGATACAAGCTTCCTCGTTAGAAGTATTCCTCGAAGAATGTCTCGAGTTTCTTGGCGAACGGTAGGTATGGATTGGCGTTGCGATAGACAGCGATCGCGGACAATGCCTCGACAAACTCGGAGAAGACAAACTCACTGTCGGCATCGTATCCATTGATACTTGATGCGGTGTTCCCGATCTCTCCATCTTGCTGCACGAACGCAACCAGTTGTTTGATTTTACCATGAGGGAATAGTGCGTCAATAAGCCGTCTATCCTTCAGCAACCCCTCGAAGTCGCTCAAGTCGAGCAGTTTACCACGTGACTGAGGGTTCTTGTTCCTCTGCGAGTACGTGCTGAAAATTCGCTTTAGTTTCTTCTCTTGAGCCTTGCAGACGTGTTGGACGTCGGGGTGGATCATTTGTTTCTTGAACGTCAGTCCTTGTTCCTGGAATTTCTTCGTCAAAGGCACAACCTTGTCCACCACCAGATCAACAACGCACAAAAGGAGGGACCCCGCTCCATTCACAGTCTCCATACTCACTTCGTCTCCCATATTCATCATGGTAGCGATCTGGCCCATGAACTCGCGGCGCTTTTGATAATTGTGGTATGCAACACGCGTAAGGGCCTCGAAAAATTCATTGGGAGTTGCGCCTCGGTCTTCTGTATCGTCCTCACCTTCGGTACCTGTTCCTGGCCCAGGACCAATACTACTAGCTGCAGCAGCAGGTCCGTCTAGGGGAATTCCTCCATTGGATTGTCGTGATTGTTGGTAAATCAACTGTAGATGAGACCGCAAAATGTTTTTCTTGTTGGTGACGCCGGCCTTTGTCATGACTTTGAGGAATTCTTGCTCCAGAATTCCCTTTCCGCCAGCAGCGCTGCCGTAGATTCGGAAGATCTTGATCAAGTCGAGGACATTGTCTTTGTAGACTTGTTCAATGTTGCGGAACTCGTCTTCACTCTCGCAGAGTGAAAGGAGCTTCGATGCTGGTAGTGAGACCCAAGATGCTAGTGTTTCTTTCTCAAGCGCAACCGAGATGTTGGAATCTTTGCCGAGTACTCTCCTGCAAAAATCGTTGAATGCTTCTCGAGTGACAGCTCGTTCGTGAGTGCTTGCAATTTGTCGAACTGCCTTGCAGATATCGATGAATCTTAAGAATTGGAGGTTGATCCGCTTCAATTTGGTCAGGAAGATGTAGAATTGCTGCTGTGCGAAGGGATCACACTCGTTATCCAAGAGTGAAGTCTTCACTTTTTGCCATTGAGGGATCAAGAACGAGTAGCTGAGGTGATACCTTGGTGAAAGAGTCATCCCAGGAGCAACGTAGTTCGGGTGGAAGAGATACAAGTACACTGCGTACGCATAGAGCGAGTCAAAGTCGTTTAGTACGAAGCTGTCTCGAGTGACAATGTCTGGTGGGAGGTTGAGTATCCGAGGAACAATTTTGAAGTAGGATCGAAGCTGCACTTGCGCCGACGGTGACAATGTTGTCGCTGTAGTGGAACTTTCAGCTGCCAGCGAAGCAGCAGTATTGCCCAATTCGGTGCTTCGGATACGATCGTATTCAGCTTGTGCTTCGGATGACGTGTGACATAATAGTTTTAGCATTACGCCAGGACTCGCAATGACTGCTCGTAGATCTTGCAGGAACTTGATCGGCTTGAACTCCTTTTTCTTGTCCTTTAGCCGAATTTTAGGTCGTGTACCAGTCCCGGCACTCGTTGGTTTTTCCGGGGAAGTAGAATTATCTGCTGCAGGTGTTTTACTAGTAGATGAGTTCGTAACAGCCTTCACCTCGACAGGATCAATGCTAATCGACCCCATTTCAGCCCCACGACGACGTTGGAAGTTGATCCACTGGACCAAACTATCTGAAGGAGCTGATCGATCGACTCTCTCCACTGTCTGCTCCAACAACTTCTTCATGGTTTCGTCATCTTTTTCGTCATCCAGCCCGAAGCCATCGATATGGGGCATTGCATGTCCACTACTTAGAGCATCAAGGAGCTCGTTACCATGAGCAGCTTCAAAGAACTCGCCAGCTGTGGTTGGATACATTTGAATAAGCTGTAGAGTTTCTGTGAAACAGGAGGCAAGAGTTGAATAAGTTCGACGAGTTTCGATGAGCTAGAGTAAGAGATTATTTTACTTTGTACGCTGTGGTCAGCTTTTCGGAGAGAAACATGAAGAAGTTCCAGAATGGAGTCTCCGGCAGTGTATACCAGTTTTAGAGTTTCTTGCTGAGTTTCTCTCAAACGATCGATTTCCTGCAGTACAATTCGTATACAATGAGATTAACACGACAATCCGGACTACTACTTTACAAACCTTTTGAGCCTCCAGTGGTGTATCGTGTCTAGCAAAAGAGAATATTAACATTATTGTGTGATTCACAAGAAACGTCATCGTGGGCATTTGAACGTACAGTTCTTCTTCATAGTGCCGTCGCATCTCCTCCCTCTTCTCTTTGCTTCGAATGAGCATAAACGACCGCCAGCTTCCCATAATTCGCCGCAGTCTCGTCATCTCATTCCTGATGCCAAGAAAAAAAGAATTATTCGTGTGCTTTAAGTACTTCGGTATCTGCAAACACTTACGTACCGCTTGTATGCTACTTGAAAACGCTGCAGTCGCTCGTCTGTCACCCGAGTAACGTGTCCTCTCCAAACAGAAAACACATTTTGTCTGCATTTGTGATTCGCTTGAGCTTCTTTGATTGAGATAACTTGGTCGATGCTATCGCGCTGCCGAGTGTTGCTTGCATTGGCCTTCTTCCAAGCCACGAAAATCATTCGCATGATTTGAAATCGTAGTGTCAGGACCGTTCGGTTCATCATCATGATCGCAGCCTTGGCTCGTACAAGTCCAGCTTGCTTGAACGTAGCTTCGGCTTTCATTGCGACGCGATCAAACTTTGCGTAGTCGAGGATGCGCTTCGCAAGCTGTTGCAAGAATTAACGTGTAAGTAGCAAAGTTAGGGACCTTCTTCTGCTCAGTGGGGCGCAATACGAACCTTGTCTGCCTTGATTCGAGGGTCGATACTCATGATCATGTCGATCAGGTATTTTAAACGCGGTGCGTCACTCATACGGGCAGATCCACAAAACGAGCAGCGAAGAACCCACATGAGGTTCGTAGAACTACAAAACCCGCATGTAACAGGTTGGTCTTGCGTCACAACGGGGTTTTTGGATTCGCTTGGAGGCGTCTGAAACGTTGAGAAGACTACGTGCGGCGTAATCCCACGATGATCAACACTGCCTTTGGTGACGACGCCGCCATCCTTGTACTCTACCGGTCCAATTAGCGACTTGAAAAACTGTTGTCGGTACCGTACATCGCCCACGCCTTGTGCTAACCCGTCTCCATCGCTGCTTTCGCTGCTTTCGTTGCATTCAGTGTCGTCTCGATCGTTATTCAGTGCAATCGGTTGCTGGTGCAGCTTCGTTGTCCTCCTCCGCCAGTCAACTTTACCCGACGTGACTGAAGCAGACCGGTTGGATGGTACGAGAGAGTTCAGTCGCTTACCTCCGCGTTCATCCGGCAGTTCATTCTCTACAACGGAGAATTTGCGTGGCACGACGCTCGTCTTGCGGGAAGCTGTGGATGCAGGAAGGGCTCCAGAACTGGTAATTGAGCTCGTTCGCGGGTGTCCATGGGGAATTGCCACCGTATTCGTCTGGTTCTGAAGATGAGACTCGCCACTTCGAGCTCCAAGTGGTTCCAATGGCGTATTCCTTCGCTGTGGGGTCTTAGACGTAGCGTCCGCATTCCTCATGGCTATCGACTACTAAGTACTCGCTACGTTGGTATCTCGAGTGACCGGTCATACCAAAAAGGTAACTTCCGTCACAAGAATGAAGGTCGTTGAAGTTGCTATACATGCACTCTTGTTGTGAAAAAGGTCTATTCTAGTGGTTCCAAGAGCTCACTCTAAGAAAGGTCATCGTGCAGCTCCACTGATCTCTGCGTACTATTAACGTGTACTTGGCTGGAATAAGCTAGTTTTCTCAAGTTTTGCCTCTTGTGGAGGTCGTCGGAGCTTCATTTTGAAGTCGAGAAGAGGCGATGGCGTCTACTCCATCGGGGGCTCGCTCAGATGTCCATTTGAATGGATCTGCATCGAGTGCTCCGAGTTCGGTCACCAGTCTTTGCTTCTCGACGGATTTACTCTTCAATTTGGACGACGTTCGGGCGGACTGTGCGTCTGGACTGGCAGCTCATGGCAACTTGGTGACGATGCTCAAGAGCCGAATCAACCTGGAAAAGACGTACGCCCAGGAGCTCAACAAGATGGCGAGGTACTCGCGTCTTGACGAGATGGAGCATGGCACGATGAAGTTTGCGTTGGCGAGTTTGAGAGCGCAGTACTTGAATACGAGTGTGCAGCACCAGCAACTCGCCAAAAATCTCGAGGAAGACGTGCTGGGGCCAATTGAAGCTTTGTACGAGTACAATAACCAGCGAGCGCAAAGTCTAACCCGTCGAATCAACAGCGCCAAGAAGGACGCGAAGGTAAAAGAGTTTTAATTCTAGTAACAGGTGCAGCATTTGACGTGTGTACTTTGCAGGCTCAAGAAGACGCTTACAGAAGAGACTACAGCGCTTTCGACAAGAATTTCAAGGAGGCTTCTGCTTCATTTTCTGCGGCAATGGACCTAGGGTTTTCAAGTACACTGCTTGAAGACCAGTACCACCGCAGAATCGCACGCATGGAAGTTGGAGAAAGTCCTATGAATACGAACTACTCGACCACATTGGCGACTCGGCCGGACAAGTCCTCTGGTACTACAGCTTTGAAGACGATCAATAATAATAAGCTGGTCAGTTGGCTACTTGCGTCTGCCGAGACCCACCGCAAAGAAGATGCGGCGAGCAACACCGTGAAGCTCATGGAGGTACAGGATTTGTAAAGTCGACGATCAGATTGCAGTCACTAACAGTGAAGGTTTGTGCTCGTAGGCTGCAGAAAGGTCTCGACGGAAATGCCAACAATCCTGGCACGGTGTCGAGACTTACCGGATTAGGTTGTACCGAGCTGTCCAATCCGTCCTAGCAGACTACCAGGTGCGGCTACCTATTGGGAGGAGTTGACTGCGTAGTGGCTGACATTATTTGTACGCTGCAGCAAATAGCGGAGGACCGAATTCTCACGATTGCGACGAACCTTCGCAAACATGTAGTGTTTGCATCGTCAGCTCTCGCTAATGACCAGGTAAGACTGTACGATGTGTGTAAAAAGCTAAAACATCTTTGCTGACGGCTGTGAATGCTTGAACTCCTAGTACGACTGGCAGGTCATTTCGACCAAATTCGAAAGTGTCGACCTGAAAAGCGATATTCAGGACTTCATCAAGCAGTGTCAGTCATCTCAAGGCAGCGTGTTGTTGGCGGATATGACTGTGAATGATTTGTGTAATGACACAACTCGTTCACTGGTGTCATCGCCATCCTCAAAACCATGTCGGCCACTGCGAAAAACTTGTCTGGAGATCCGAGATATTTCGTCCAGGAAGATTCCATTCGATTACGATGGCAACCAAGAGCTCCTTTTCGAGGCGTTAGGAACCAGACCGAGCAGACCGAGCAGACCAGCTCCAGTCAAGCATCGCCAACAATTCGATCATCAGGAAATTTCGTGTCGCGATGGGTACTCCCGTTTGCGAATTGATTGTAGTGCTTCATCCACGGACCAAGACTCGACCGGGGTCATCAGCGTTTCGGAAGTTCAGGCTGTCGAGGATCCGTCCGATGTTGAATTGGAAAACAAAAGTTCGATCACCGATCAAAGTGAGCCCCAGCACGATACCAACGAGCTTACGCCAAGTGGAAGTCCATCCGGAAGCAGCGATTCTCGCATGATGCACTTTACCAACCACGACCAAGAGTTTGAGGTCGATATAGCTCAGACTGAATTGGTCACCGCTCCTAATGAACTTTGAGGACTCACTGCATGATGATAAGATATGAGGCCTAGGAAAGTTTACTGACTAAAACACCTCAAAACGCATTGAGCACTTTTCCTTCGTGTACCAGTTCACCCTTAATTTTAGCTAAAGGACAATGCCTGACGTTCTTATGATCACTTCACAGCTCCTTGTTGGCGTCATTCTCTAAAAAAGCAGCTTCACAATCACTTGGTGGTAGAATGGAAGACTACATTCGTGGAATTTTGTGCGGCTACTTGCAGGTGCAAAATGGCACTCGAGAGAATGCGAAGCGGAAACGTACGTTTGTGGTACTTTCGGACTCTCGCATGGACTACTATCTGTCAGACCCACGCCCGACGTTCGCAGCCAAGATTGACGCGACGTATTTTCTGACCGACACAACGCGTTTGCATTATTATTTGGAATTGAACGCGCGTGCGCCGCCATACTCAATCTGCCTGACAACGGACAAAACTACGGACGTGTACATTGCTGAGACCCAAGAAGAGGCCGATCTGTGGTTCCGTCACATTTCAGAACGTCTTGAAGCTTTGTCAACGATGCTGAAAGGGCCTCTCATGTTACGCAAAGAGCTGTCATCGAACCAGCAAGTCAAACGATTTGTGCTCAGGACAAAGTATCGTTGGAAGGCGCGATATATCGAACTCGGGCGCTCGACGTTGCGATTTTGCAAGGCATCGGACCACCGGACGAAGACAATGAAGCAGTTCGCACTGACAGCGACCAGTTTTGCCGGGCAAGAAAGCACGACGTACTTACGCCAGCTCTCGCTTCTTGCATCGTACGCCATTCCTGTTGATCCAACACCGCAGACACTCAAAGGCATTAGAAGAATTGAAAAAATGCGGCGTGAAGAAGAAGGCAGGAACGACGTCTCCAACGATGCAAGTATGAAAAGGAACGAGGTTCGTCCAAAAGGGTCCAGTGTCGCGGCATTTTACCCGTTCATCGTGACCACCGGTCAAGCGTATATTCTCTTAGCTGCCCCAACGGAGCAGATACGAACGCATTGGATCCTTGCCATCCGCTTGCGAATAATTGCGTTGAAATATCGTCACAGTGGAGCTGCAAAGGGGCCTCAAAAACAACCAGGACTGCTGCCTGCACGTGAATCAAATCCGTACCAACTCCAAGGTTTCGTTGTAGCTCAGCCTAAGCCAGGCGGACCTTGGAAGAAGCACTACGTTGAGCTGGACAACGGAATGCTCCGCGTGAAAAAGAGCGAGCGAAAGTTGGGCTCAATTTTCGAGGTGCAGCTCGTGCCTACTTGCCGAGTGGTTCCACTGCTGGAGAAGGCAAATGCGTTCACCGTACGCAGTCTTGGGTGTGAAGTAGCGTTCGCTCCGATTTCTGCTTCGGAAGCACGACGCTGGATGGAGTTGATCCGAAACTCGGCTGCGGCGATGGATCGAGCACGTTATCAGCGGATATTCCACGATGACATCCAGGCATTGCTGCGCCACAGCGTTATCTACGCACTTGACGTTGTTTCGGATGCAAACGCTGGCATTATTCTGGAGAAACACCGCAAGCGCATTTTCGTTCTAAGTCACGAGCCACCAGCACCCCCATCACCGAGACGAGTGACAATGGCCGCAATTGTGAGGCGAGTGAGCATGCTAACTACTGCAACATCCAGCACTTCAGCAAGAACCTTGTCGCCTTCGTCTGGATCGGCATCTCCGATTGATTCACCAACCGTGACAGCATCCGAGACAACCAATTCTGCTCCTATTATTCCAAGAGGAAGTGTGTTGGTAGGCATCTCGCAGTTCGGCATGATGCACGACTCGGCTGATACTATTTGGCACACGTTGAGGCAGAAGAAAGGGTGCTACAAGCAAGCAAAGCGACTGCTCTTCCGTGCTCCTGCTACCAAGGAAGGTATTATTCGGGTGAAGCTTCGTGCTGCTGATGAATGGGTACTCCACCGATGTCGACTTGCAAACTGCCAATTTCTTGTTGAAGACGCACAAAACTGTGCACTGGTAGAAGTTCCTCTCCGCGATTGTGAAGTGGAGCTGTTCAGCGACGACGACTGTGTCAACGGCATCAAACTCACTGTGGTTCCTACTAGCGCTTTGGTTCGCACTGTCGTTTTCATGAACGTTGCAGTCGATGACGATGCTTTCTTGTGGTTCGCTATGCTGCACATGGAGATTTCTATGGCCCAAGACAGCTCGAATTTCCCATTAACTACTGCCATGTTGGCTGGTGCTCCATTGAGTACTCCCCCGGCCGGTACTTCATTTGCGAGGGACGAAAAACTTGCAGCCGATCAAGCTAGATTCTACCGAGATTGCACTGTGGTGGGCTCTCGAGTAGAAGAAGTTGGCAAATATGCGCGAGAGCAGGAACGGATATTGGTGAGTCTCGCCGCGGAGGTTCGCGCAAAACAAGAGGCAGAGTTACCAATTGATCCTCTCCGGCAAGTTGAGCAACAGCACCCAACGGTGCATACGGAGGCCGCAGTTACTCTCAGCTCTGCTGACATCACCAGGTTTTTCCAGCATCTCGACGCTGTTGGATCGGGCAGAGTATCATCGGCTGGGCTTATCTTCACAATGAGGCTGATAACAAGGCACATCCATTCTCGAAAGAAGTCATACTACAACCTCACAGAAGGACCTGAGCCACTCGGAGCTTTTCTCGCTGCAATGGAGGAGTTCAACTCCGTAGGTCGTGACAGTCTCACACCGGAAGAATTCGAGGCCGTCATGATCCACGTAACTCACCCGGCCATTGTCGATCTTGTGCGGAAGGAGTCGCATAATGATATCCAATGCATATAGACGTAGCGGACCGGTAAGTACAAAGACTCAAGTCATTCGATTGCTTTGGAGTCTTGATCAAAGCTTGGACTCTACGAAACTTTTCATCTCCTTTATCTCGTCAAACCAATTGCTCCATGCGTCTATGTCCTCCGACAAGTCTGGCTCCTACTCACAAAGAACCACCACGAGTTAGTATTGCTGAGATCAATGTAACCAGCGACACAGCAGCCTACCTCAAGCACGAAGACCGCCCTGGGCTGCGATTCATCTCCTTGTTGCAACTCTTTAAACCCCATAGCAAGCAAGCACTGATGGCCACCTGCATACTGCCCTAGATCGGCGTGGAAATTGGCGTTATCCTTGGGAATATGACGGAAAGCAGCATTCTCTGGCGACGAGCAGATATTGGTCACCACGGCCTGGAGCTTCTGAAGAGACTGACGAAACAGCATCTGAACATCGCAGCCCAGCGCATGAACGTCACTATTCGTCTACGCACTATCAGCGTACAACAGAGAATTTCACGACATACCTCGCTGCCGGTGCTTTCTCTCAGCATGTCGATGGCCTTCTCGAGCCCCTCTTTGCCGTGCGGAGTCGACGCAATCAAGCGTTCGCGCTCTTGCTCCTCCAGCTGCCGCTGCCGCTCTTCTTCAGCTCGGTCCTTCTCTCTTTGCTCTCGTTTCCTCTGAGCTGCAACCGCTAACGCTTCAATACGATGCTGCTCTTCACGCTGCTGCTCTGCTTCTCGTTCGCGAGCTTCTCTCTGCAGTCTCTCCTGCTCCTGTTGCTGTGCCAGTTCTGCAGCACGCTGCGCCTCCTTCTCGACCCTCTCTCGAGCAGCTTTCTCCTCCCTCTTCGTCGCTTCTTCTTCTGCCAATTGGCCAATCTTTGCTTCGACCTGTAGACGCAGCGGCGCCTCCTCTTCCATTGCGAGCTTCACGTCGTCGTAGCGACGCAGCAGATCCTGCACTTTGGCCAGCATCTTCGGTCCGAAGCGAGGCTGGTTCGTCACAGGGTCCACCATAGTGCAGCGCGCTCTAAACTTCTCCATCATTTCGTCCACTTCCCCGGCAATTGCAGTCTGTAGGAGCAAAGATAGAGCCAATACACAAGTGTCAATGAAGGAGCTTTCGTCAATGATTTTGAAGTGAATTCACAGCGTTCAGAGCTCGTGATCCCACCAAAAGGAAGCTGAGCTTCTCCTCTAGAATGACATTAGAATTGCCATCTGCGAACGTCTCCTGCAGCAGCGCTAGACGCGCCTCAAGCGCCTCCACTTGCGCCGTAGCTTGTCGGAACTCGCTCATGGCAGTTACAATGCGTACTTATTCGATTATCGTACTTAAGTAGTGATGTCGCGCGTCGAGATGGCTACCTTGAGTCATTTCGCTCCGGTAGTGACCAGGACAGGTAGGTGGCTTCGAATGGCATGTTTCCCCACCAAGTCTTTGCCTCCAGTAGGTGGTTGTTATCACTTAAGAACTCGCCTTCGAAACCTCAGGCTGAAACGTTAACATGTTCAAGCTGTTTACTGCCGTTCTCGTGTTCATCGCTGTTGCTCTTGGATCTACGTGCGCTCAATATGCTGAGGAGCTTCTGCCTGCATCACAGCTGCTAAGAGATCGGGATCATCGACTTCTTCCAGGGGAAAGCGCTACGGGATCTGACGACGGAGATGCCGCTGACCTGCTCTACGAGAAGTGCCGCTGGTACGACCACTTCGCCTTCTGGAGCTGCTGCGGCTGGAAGTGCTCCTAGGCGCTAGAGTTGGGCATGTATTATACATGCAGCTTAGCGCTGAGTATGGTGCTGCTAAATATATTGATGTTAGTTTGCCTCTGAGCAATAGAAGATGGAAAGCCAGTCATGCTGGGTGAGTTGCCGTGAGAACGATTGGAGTGCTCTCGATCGCTGCAATAACTACAATCAATTGTATCACAGCTTGCACCTACCGCAATGTCGCCCCTTCTGGATATGATGCGCCAGACCATTTTTCGCGACAATGTCATATTCCCAAGGATAACGCCAATTTCCACGCCAATCTAGGCAGGTGGCCACCAATGTGTGCTTGCCCTGGAGTTTAAAGAGCTTCAACAAGGAAATGAATCAGCCCAGGGCGGTCTTCGTGCTTGAGGTACGTATAGACTGCTGTGTCG
>KV744631.1:28128-42317 GCA_000468175.2 Phytophthora cryptogea
CTGCACAGATCACGAACTATAATGCGGAGGAGGTTCTAGGAGAAAAATACGTGGAGACATTTATTGCGCCTGAATACCAGGATATCGTTTACGAGATTATGTCAAATGCTTTGCAAGGAAATGAAACAGCGAGTTTTGAAGTGCCAGTTATTACTAAGACTGGCCGAAAACTGAACATTCTGTTGAACGCGACAGCCCGTTTCGATCAGCACGGGCACATTGTCGGTGTGGTGGGCATTGGGCAAGATATCACCGATCGGATTGCCCAAGAGCAAGAGTATGCACGATTAATTGACTCGGCTAACGCTCCGATTTTCGGTGTGGACGGAAATGGTCTCGTGAATATCTGGAACAAGAAGGCTGCCGAAATCACGCAGTATACACCAACTGACGTCATGGGTGAGAACTTGGTGGAGAAGTTCATTACGGAAGACTACCGGGAAGCAGTGGGTTTCGTCTTATCGAAGGCTTTGGGAGGTATTGAGACGGCCAATTTTGAGTTCCCTTTGATGACAAAGGCAGGAAGACGTGTGGAAATCTTGCTGAACGCTACTTCACGGTTTAATGAGCATGGTGATGTGATTGGAATGGTTGGTATTGGGCAGGATATCACGGATCGTATTGCTCAGGAACAAGAGTACAGCAGATTGATTGACACAGCAAATGCTCCGATCTTTGGGGTGGACTCGAACGGACAAGTGAACATTTGGAACCGGAAGGCCGCCGACATCATGCAGTACACGAATGAGGATGTGCTGGGCAAAGATTTGGTTGCCGAGTTCATCTCGGAGGAGTACAAGGTGCCCGTACGTAGCGTGCTCGAGAAGGCATTCAAAGGTGCTGAGACGGCAAATTTTGAGTTCCCGTTAATCACGAAAGCGGGTCGTCGTGTGGAGATTTTGTTGAATGCGACGCCGCGCTACAATGAACATGGTGAGGTGAAGGGCATGGTTGGCATTGGTCAGGATATTACGGAACGTATTGCACAAGAGCAGGAGTATAGTCGTCTGATCGACACGGCGAACGCTCCAATCTTTGGCGTGGATGCCAATATGTGTGTCAATATCTGGAACAGGAAGGCTGCTCAGATTACAAATTATGCAATTGACGAGGTAATGGGCGAAAACTTAGTTGAGACGTTCATTTCTCCCGAGTTCCGGCCGATTGTGGCTGAGGTGCTATCTCAAGCCCTTGGGGGAGAGGAAACCGCGAATTTTGAGTTCCCACTGATTACGCGTCCAGGCACGAGAATTGAAATCTTGTTGAACGCAACACCGCGCTATGACTCTAATGGTAGGATCGTTGGCGTTGTTGGCATCGGCCAAGATATCACCGATCGCATTGCTCAGGAACACGAATACTTCCGACTGATTGACACTGCCAACGCCCCGATCTTCGGTATCGATACTACAGGTAGTATCAACGAATGGAATCAGAAAATCGAGGAGATTACTGGCTACCACAAGTCTGATGTGCTTGGCCTTTCATTGGTACACACTTTCATCACCCCGGAGAGCCGGCAGCAGGTCCGACAACTGCTAAACCAAGCGTTGATCGGTATTGATGTCGGCGAGATGGAGCTTCCTATGACTACAAAGCGCGGTGTGTTCTTGCTGCTCCTTGTGAACGCGTCGAGTAAGAAGGATATGCATGGCAACATTCGCGGCGTGATTGGTGTGGGCCAAGACTACACTGCTCGGAAACACATGGAAACCGCCAAGGTGAATTTTTTGGCATCGTTCAGTCACGAACTCCGAACGCCTTTGAATGGTGTGTTAGGAATGCTGGAGCTGCTAAAAGAACAGCCACTGGAAAAAGCACCAGAGAGGTATGTTCACATGGCGTACGTGTCGGGATCTCTTTTGTTGAATCTTATTAATGACATCCTTGATCTATCGAAAATTGAAGCTGGGCATTTGGAGATTTCAGCTGCCCCTTTCCAAATGCATGAACTACTGGACTACTCGATTGAGATCTTCAAGTTTAAGGCCCGGGAACGTGGGTTGAAGCTCGAGCTAAAGTGTGATGACAATGTTCCTAGGGTTGCAATTGGTGACGTCGTGCGCCTGCGTCAAGTCTTGCTAAACTTGTTGTCCAACGCAATCAAGTTCACCAACGAAGGTTCAATTACGGTGACGTGCAGTGTAGTTTACACCCCTGAGTTACCGAAGGCGTTTAAGAAGCTACTATTTCAAGTCATTGATACGGGTATAGGTATGGATGCAGAGGAGAAGATGCGTCTCTTCTCACTGTTTACGAAGCTGGAGCGCACGCGTCAAAATAATCCTACTGGTTCTGGTTTGGGCCTTGCAATCTGCAAGCAACTCGCTGAGCTTATGGATGGGCAGATTGGTGTTGATAGTGAGTTGGATGTTGGCAGCAACTTTTACTTTACCGTGGTTGTTCGCTTGCTGGATGATACCGATGCTAAGGGGCTATTCTATGCTGCAAATGACTTGCTTACTGATGGGTCGGGTGCACCACCTCTTAGCACAAGCACAGCGAACGTTAATTCGAGTGGCAGTGCGACTAGTGCAGTGTCTGGAAGTGGTGCCAACAATGCCAAGGTCGTGATACCGAGGCAGGCAAGAATATTGGTGGCGGAAGATAACGAGTTTAACTGGGAAGTGGTGAAGTGCTTTCTCCAGGAAGCAGATCATCTTTTGCAGTGGGAAGTCAACGGGCGAGATGCCGTCAAAGCTTATTCGGAAAATCCCACCAAGTATGACTTAATCTTTATGGACTGTGAGATGCCAGTTATGGATGGGTATACAGCTACGAAGGCGATCCGCCAGTTCGAACGCGATAGCGACCTGCCAAGGATTCCAGTCCTTGGACTGACTGCTTACGCCATGAGTGGTGACAGACAGAAATGTTTGGGCGCTGGTATGGACGAGTTTATGGTGAAGCCTATCTCGAAAAACAGCTTACTGAAAGCCATCCGACAGTGGATGCGTGTACGCTACCTTGGATCCAAGACAGCAAACGAAGCGAAACCCGCTTCTCTTCCTGAATCGGACGACTACGGTTCATACAAACCCTCGAGTTCTGAAGTGCTGCCTGCTCTGCCGGAGGCAGTCTCATCGCCAACTTCGTCTGGAAATCTTGAAAGAGGCGAAGGCGAAAATGGTCTAATTGTATACCCAAGTACATCACCAACCCCGCGACCTTCGTTTGACAGTGAAGTTGATGAAGGAGATTTCACACCAGCAGAACCAGGTTCTCGACTTGCCCCGGCTTCTCGCCACATGCAGCAGCTCGATCTTGCGCGCGCGATCTCCAACTTGGAGTTAGATGATCCGATGGCAATCAGACGTCAGATTGGTCCTACCGTGCGCACGGCAGTGCCTACAACATCCATTTTCAGCTTGGGCTCTTCCATTGGAAACAGCACACGGTCCAGTGGCCTCCTGACTTTACAGCGTGACACAGGAGGAGGTGCCGTTGATATTCCTGACTGGAAGGAAATTAACAAGACGTCTGCTACTTTGCCGAATATGAAAGACAAACCTCTAGATGGTGCCGAGGCCGCAGACCACGTGTCTTCTCATAGTAATCCGACTTTGTGGAGCCACCCGCCTTTCATGGGTAACAAGAAGGACTCGGCGCCGCAGTCTACTTCTTCCCAGCAGCCTCTATCTCCTAGCGCCAGATCAGATGTGTTGAGTGCTCGGACGAGAGCAGTGACTGAGGGAGAGCGGGATGACAACGCACCTCTAGGCTTGCAGCGGTTTGACTCGGACATGAGCTCAGACGAACGCATGGGTGGAGACCCAATTGCAGCTATGCTAGAGCGATTGAACATCAGCAGCCCTGTCGGCAGAGGCGGCGCCAGGGGTCCTCCTAGTGTTGATCATGCAAGCGCTACCACCGAGAGCGATGCAGCAATGCGCGGAACGATGGACCCTGCCAGTATTGCGATTCCGGAAGGCGACCCCGTGGATTACTCGCAAGGCGTGCAGCAGTGTGGTGGTCACGAAGAGCTCTTCTTAAGTTTGCTGGAGAAGTTCACCGTAAGTTGCGAAGCCATTATGTCGCGTATTTTAACAGCGTACGAGCGGGGTGATATCCAGGTCACGCGGCGAGAATCTCACTCGCTAAAGGGGTCGTCGGCTTATGTTGCCGCCATGCGTGTATCCAAGGCTGCGTTCCGCGTGCAAGTTGCGTGCGAACAACTACAGCAGTGCCAGTCAGAGCTGGGCTCCGACCAGCAACCGACGGCACTTGCTGACGCAGCAGCCATGCGATCACTGAAACAGTCGCTGAATGACTCGGTCGTCTTGCTAAAGAAAGAGCATCGGCACTTGCGCGGATACCTCCGTCGCAACTTTGAATTCCGTGAGCTCGCCAGAAGTGGAAGTGCGTCCTCCTCCTTGCGGTCTGCCAACTCACCACAGGACCGAGCCAATGGACCCTGTGGAGTCATGTAACGTGCCCAGTAGTGCTGGACCAGAACTTACACAACTTCACCATGTAGGATATCAAGACGGCAATGTACTAATGGCAATCTATCTTTTTGCATTTTAGATTTCTAAACTACTCGTTCGTTGCACGCAATTAAATACCGACGGAGGCAATCTCGTGAGAGAAAACCTGCGTTTCCAGGAAACTCCGGTAGAAAAATTGCTCTCGCGGTGGTAGGCGGCGCAGGAATGCGATCCGGTCAAACACTACTACGTAGTCAAAATCGTCGGACACCACAAAGCGGAACTCCTCGACTGTCCTCAGGAGAGCTGCCACTGCCTCTCGAAAACATGTGCGCACATGGCCCTGCGGGAAGCAGCGAGCGAGAGACGCATCTGTCCTACTCCGCAGCATCGGCACAAAGTCGCTGAAGAACACCTTCGGCTTGAGCAGCTGAAGCAGCCGCGAGGTAAGCGGTCCACGGACCGCCTCGGGAAGCTGAGGTCGCCCTGGCGAACTCATCGTGTCTGCATCTAGATCCACCACGACGATTCCATCGCCACAACCTTCGCGCTCGAGCATCTCACGCAACTCAGCGCGGTAGCTGGAGTGCACGCCAAACAGATAAGGCGTTGGGCACTGCAAACACTCGAGCATGCTCTTGGGCAATATAGGTGCGAATACGTGACTCCACTCCAACGGGGCGATCAAGCTCTTCAATGTTTCACCCACAGAAGTAAGTACTGAATATCGTGAGCTCACAAGCACGATCTGCTTTTCCAGCAGCATGCATGTGACCAATGCGATCACGTGCTCGACAGACAAGCAGCTAAACAGTTCTTCCATGCTGAAGTCCACGTAGTTGTCAAGTGTTGAGAGCGATGGCACAGCGTCTTGAGACGCAGTTGCAGCAGCAAAGTCAAACGGACTAAGCAGCCCAGCCATCTGTGCTGCAGAAGGCAACCAGTTCACGTCAGAGAGGTACACCTCGTCATCCTGCATAGCCGCATGGAGCGAATCCAAACGCTGCTTTAACGTGTCGAGAATGGGATATCGGCTAATGATGCACAGCCCCGCAGGAACGTACACTTCGAGACCTTCAGTCTCTTGAAGCACTTGCTCCAGCGGACCCAACTTGCTTGAGTCATTCAGCGGTACATACCGGGTAAGGCAGGCACCATAGAATGCCTTCTCCGCATTTCCGATGGTCATGTGGAAAAGTGATGGTTCTGGCCGAGTTGTTGCGCGCACGACGTCTACACCTGCAGGGCGGAAGAAAGCCTCGACGTGGTCTGGAATCGCGTGATGGTGGAACAGATCACTACTGCTTTCGCTGTGGTTGTTGGGATCAGCCAGCGTATGCAGCACTTCCTTGATAATCTCTGGGTGTGACCGGTCATTCGCATCCAGGCGGAAACTCAGTACTGAGCTGATGAGAGATTTGCTCTGCGGTTCGCCACGTAGCTGGCCTTGGAAGAGCTCTCGTAGCGTGAAAGATTTACTCCGTACCCGCTGCGGTTGGTGCGATGCCACATTCATACACTGGAACAATTCTTGAAGCGTGGTCATACTGCTGTCGGAGGCAGTGCTAGAACCCTCGCTCGCCGTGGTCGTGACTGCGTTCGATGAACCAGATGGGCTAAGCAAGCGACTCTGATAAGATGCCACCAGTGACTTGAACGAATCGCTTCCCATGAACCGAACAAAATGGTTGACCTTGAGATCAGCCTCGATGACAGTTTGGATGCGCTCTACCGTCCGGAGCAGCACCTCAGCATCGCCCAGCGAGAAACTGCCTGCCTCAAGACAGCGGGCTACGCGAAACTCGTAGTCGCGTAGCATTGCCTGCTCAGCTTCACCGACGAAGGTTACACGCGTGCTTGCACTCGCAGTTAGGTACTTGGCAGCAATGCGGCTGCCGACAGTGAGCAGTTGCTCAATGAGCTCGCCCGCCTGCTGCGCTTTAAGTTCATCGAGCTGATCATTTTCCTGTTGCTTTTCGTCTTCGTCGTCAGAATCGGCCTGCACCGCGTCGATGAAGTCATGCAGAATTGGCAACAAGTGGTACCGGAAATCCATCCACAGGCTCAACTGTTCGTGTGTGCGCTCCTTGAATAAGAACACCCAGAACACGCTGCACAGTCTCCGGTTGCCCAGAACGCGTTCCAGCGTCAAAAAGGTCGTAGCTGCTCGATGCCTCCGAGCACGTGAATTGCGAGGTGTGCTGTTCACCGACGTGGTTTCGCATGGCGATGCGAGACTCTCCCCCGACACAGATGCAGGTGACGCTTCCTCTCTCTGTTCCTGCTGCTCTTCGTCCGAGCTATCGCTCTCCACATCTGTATACGTCAGCCTGGAACTCGCCACCACCGCGGCGAACTCGGGCGTGGCAGCGAACCGTCTGAAACTGGGCTGCAAGGCCTTCTTCACGGCCACTTCGGCGTCCTGGAACAGGTCCGTCTTGGCGGCCAGCCCCGAGTACAGCATGAGGTCGTTGCGCAGCAGCTTGCCGAAGCTCCAGACCGACTTGTTGAGGATCCTCAGGTTCTCGGACGCGATGTCCAGAAAGGCGTCCGGGCTCATAAACTTGTTGATGATCTTGCTGGCGTATTGGCGGCGGTGGGCGCGCGCGTCCGTCTCGCCGTCGTCTTGTTCATTGTCCACAACTGAATGTTTGTCCTGCTGCGTCACGTCGGACGCCGCAAACACCTTCTTGAACTCCTCCACACTCACACTGCAACATAGCAAATAAGAAAAATATAATAATTTAGTGAGAAAATACTGCAATTTTTCAATAAAAAACACTGCAGACGTACAGGAACAGCAGCCGCGCAAAGTCCTTCGTGTCGATGGCCGACAGATGCTGCAGGAAGAGCGCGTGCAGGTGCGGGTCGCTCACGACGGCGTCGAGCGTCACCAGGCCGTCGTCCAAGGGCTCCGGCGCGCGGGCGGTGGCAGGCATCGCAGCGGAGGAAGCGACTTGATAGAAAGCGACTAAGAGACAGAGTGGCGATGTGGTTGATGTGTCGCGGTATCGAAAAGGGGAGAGACGGGGTAGTGTACTTAAGCGTCACTTTAAGGAATTTTGGAAGCGGAAATTCAGTGTCGGAACTGACTTGTGGAGACCACGCCCATTGAGTCAAGAGTTCTGGTAAACGCCCCGATGTTTCGTCTTGAATGGGCTGCTGCTTTGGGAGGCGAGAGCTTACAAGGTAGCAAGTCGAGTTCTTACGAGTCGAACGTTACGACAGCGCATGCCACGTCGGACCACAAGATGGCTACAAAGTGCAGGTGCAAGTTCAAGACCATGTGTAACAAGTCCATGCTTGGCAAACAGTGAAATGCTTGCCAAGCAAGCCGCATTGCTTGTGCATCTGTAGAMCATGCAGTCGGTACGCTGATGCTGGAGAAATACAGCATTGTCAGGAACCCTCTTTTTAAAACTTGGCTGAATGCCAAAGCGATACTTCTACTGTAGGCAGCACAACAATGTACTCGGAATACAGTATGTAGTACATTGCTATAGACACGTACAAACTCAAACAAGGAATACGTACTTAAGTAGAAAGATCCCTAAGTACGCACTCCATTAAACACGTCCTCCATTCCGTACTTACGACTCAAGTGCGCATTAAGACCTCAGCCATTAAGTGCACACTTAAGACCTCAGCCATTAAGTGCGCACTTAAGACTTCAGCCATTAAGTGCGTACATCCCCGCACACGTCGTCCCAATCCGCACTTAGTCGCCATCTTTCCTTCCGCATGTCGTCCGCTGCTCGCCGCCGCTTCCCGCGCCGCCCCAAGCGTCCTCCAGCCGTCCCCAAGCCCATCCCCCCGTCCTCCATGGACCTCCTGATCTCCGCCGTGCGTCGCGACGACCTCCAGAGCTTCGCGTCGCTGCTCAGCGAGCCTACAAACGTCGCAATCATTTCCCAACGCTCGTCCCAAGGCGACGCGCTGCTTGTGGAGACCTGTCGCTTCGCGCGCCTGCAGATGACGCAATCGCTGCTCACAGACCACGCGGCCGATGTCAACGTGACCAGCAGCAACCGCAGCGCCAACCGCGTGGGGCTCACGCCGCTCGTGGCCGCGTGCATGGCGCTAGACGCGAAAGTTGTCGCTCTCCTGCTGGCCCAGAGCCAAAAGCGGGTGAACCTGTTGAAACCGTTCGGCCGAGTGAACGCGTTCACGGTCCTTCTGCTCTTCTGCGTGGCCAACGGCCGCTCGGACGCGCAGAACGACGCGGCGCTGCAGATTCTGGAGCAGTTGCTGACGTACGCCAAGGACCAGGAGCAACTGCACAAGGTGCTGAACGCCAAGCCGGACCAACTCAACTCGCTGCTGCATGTGGCGGCCGGACTGGGCAACTGGAAGGCGCTGCAGATGCTGCGTGCGTTCGGCGCGGACTTTTCAGACAGAAACGCAGCGGAGCACTCGGCGCTGCATGTGGTGGAGCTCAACTCGTTCCAGGCCAGATCGCTGCAGTTCTGTGAACCCCCACGAGCTGAAGTGGATGCGAGAGGACGCAATGGGAGGAGAAGGAAAAATAAACAGAAGGAAGAGGACGAGAAACAGGAGGACGACAAGGTGGAGGAACAGCAGAGCGAAGCAGGTAGGCTGCGGTTGTTGTGGAGGAGAGAGGGAAGCTGTGCTGACTGTTGGGCTGTGACAGACAAGCAAACGTTTACAAGGCTGCGTCCGGATCGGACTGTCGAAGCCTTTCATGTGACGCGAACTGTGCTGGAGCTGACCAAGACGTCAGGTAATTGTTAGGCGTCGGGTAAATTGTGTGAACTTGGAGAGCAGGTATTGAGCTGTAGTGTCATGTTGCACTGTGCAGGAATTGGTGCCCTTTTCTCACGTAAGGGGGATGAAGGCTTGCGAGGACTTTACATCAAGGCCCTTGTGCTTGCAGAAGTTGGCCTCGTCGCGATCCTTAATGAGGTATGAATTATTAGGTTCGAGGAACGAATCTTGTAGGGATTAATATGAGTCTGCGCTTGCATTTTTTTACAGATCTCTCAGATGCCGGACACTCGTAAGGAAAAGGCTGTGTACATGGATGGATTGATGTATACGGTGACCTCAGTGTACCCTCTCTCCGTCAAAAATGCAAAGGAATATCAGTCGCTTTGGCGCCAAGCGCTGGATAAGCGGTCTGGTCAGAATGCACAGCAAGGTGTGTCGGGGGAAGGAGATGCAGAGGACAAGGAGAGCATCCCAGCAGACCAGCTTCAACCAATGGAGTTATCACACGAAGCATTCAAGTTGATTTTGGACGGGATGCTATCGTACAACAGCCTGTCAAAGCGTGTGAAGGTGTGGACCCTAATTCTGATACATTTGCTCGCTCCATATGCTGGCGGTTCTCCTCTTACTCTGGACAAGCAGCCTGTTATGGAGGAGTGCGGGCAGCTACAATTCTTTGAGCGCATCACTGCGATGCTGTACCGCTCAGGTTAGTAGCGTTGTGCATGCACATCCTTACTTAGTATATGTTCACGGCGCTAACGTATGCTGTTTATTAACGATTCACAGGAACCAAGCTTGCCTTTTGTATTTTTGACCGCACGGATATTGAAGATGACGAGAGCTACGATGAAGAAATCGAGTTCCACCTCCTAATCTCATTGTTCGAGCTCTTCCTCCAATTTTTTGCGCCTTACGCCCGCACCATTCGTGATGGAAAGAATAAGGAGGCCCTGGGAATTGCTGAAAGCTTCCAGCGGTCTATTAAGCCAGTGAAGCAGCTGTGGCACTTAGTTAGTACTGCTCTGGGTAGTGTGGATGACGCCATCGCAACACCACAACGTTTCTCGCTGTTGCTCCACCTTCTGCAAGTTTTTGAACAATTGGAAGCTGCTTTAGTCTCCGATGAAGCTGCAGCGCTGGCAAAACTTTTCAAGGTGCGTAAATACTGTAGTTGCCTTATTCCCTGTGAGTCATGACTTGTCTGACCGGTACTTGTCTGTATCTCCTAGGTTATGGACCGCTTCGTCAAGCAAGAAGCAAAAAAGAAGCGTATTAAAACGTTTGTTGCAGAGCAGACGCATCTTCTACACACGATTGCGACGTCGTTCCCAATGCCAAGCACCTTCATAGACAAGGTGATCCCGCATAAGGACAGCGTAGACGTGCTGATTCGTTCCGACCCGAAGGTCTTGGGCATGGACTTGTATTCGTTCGCATCAATCCCTGGGCTTATCCGTCTTGAACACAAGGTTGATTATCTGGCGATGCTCGCTGAGGAGCGCAATGGATCGGTATCGGTGTCCATCAGTCGTGCGTCCGAAGCTAACTACGTGGACTTTATTTTGCAACAAATCCTCAGTACATCAGCGAATAATCTGAAGGGTGAGATGAACATTACGCTGGTCAACGAGCCGGGCGTCGGTGTTGGTGTCACGCGTGAGTTTTTCCAGATCGTGGAGAAGTGTTTCTTCCGCCCAGGCTCAACTGGTTGCTCGCAACCGCGTGCATCTGCAGTCCAGCCAGCTCCCCATGTTCTCGAGATCGGCTCACAATGGCTGCAACTTGCTCGTTCGCAGAGCCCCCGAAACGCTAGCAAGAAGGGAAACGAGTACGAGCGAGGGGGCAGATCCAAACGAAGTCGACCGACACGAGGCGGTTTTGCTGAGCTTTTCCCGCTTTTCGACTATGTGGACAAGCAAAAACGTGGCATGCTTGCCATTGCTCCACGGCTGATGTATGCCAGTAAGCAAATCATTGATGCGAAGCGGAATGAGGGCAACCTAAGTCTCACACAAGACGATTTGCTCGTGGATCCCAGCGAGGTGGATGCGCTTAAGAAGGTGTATCTTTGTATTGGGCGTTTAATGTGCCTGGCGATTCGCAACCATCAGCCGCTTGCTGCAGATTTTCCTCTAGTGTTTTGGAAGTTCATGGTGCGAGACAGCTCTTTGACATGGGAAGACTATTGCGAAAGTAGCGATGTGTTCAAGCGAAGTCTCCAATTTGTACTCGACCACGACTTTGACGCTGAGCCCCTTGATATGAGGTTTGAATACACCATCGATGTTGTGGTGATTGACGAAGAAGCAAGCGATACGAAAAAGGAACAGCCTGAGGAATCAGCGTCTGAGGGAGAGGGAGGCGGACCCACTCCTGTAAATGATTCCACAACAGTGAGTATGGAGATGGAATTGCAAAAGGGAATGGGCAACGTTGAGGTTACGAACGCCAACAAGGCGCAGTACGTTATGCAGCGCGCTCAGCAATTCTTTTTTGGCAACGAACTGACTTACTACAAGAGATTGCGGGATGGCTTCACGGACACAATTGTTCGGTCAGATCTGAAGCTTTTCCGCCCAGAAGAGCTGCGGCGCTTGGTGCGTGGTGAGCGTGCGATCGATTTTGAAGGTCTGAAGAAAAGTGTGGTGTACTCGCGTGGGGTGTCTTCGTCACGTAGTGTAATCCAGCACTTTTGGGAAGTTGCTGAAAGCTTTGACCAAGAGGCCCGCTCCAAACTTCTGACTTTTTGGTCAGGCTCGCCCCTGCCTCCCATTTTTGGCTTCGACTCCAAGTATCGCTCCATGAGTGCGGTAAGTTGTCAGCACTATTTTCCTCTTGTCTTTGCAAGATATTAACA
Organism: Phytophthora cryptogea; assembly: GCA_000468175.2. NCBI lineage: Eukaryota > Oomycota > Peronosporomycetes > Peronosporales > Peronosporaceae > Phytophthora > Phytophthora cryptogea. The sequence goes on from KV744631.1 coordinate 40,144, forward strand.
ATGTTGTGGACACTGATTTGTACAGGACACTGGATGTTGGTACATCGATGTGGACACGCGAATGAAGCCTAGCTTCTGCCCCATGGCCAATACTTGGTAAGCAAACTCTGCAGGATCTCTTTGCAAAAGTGCTGTCCCGCATCTGACAAAATTACTTTATGTTTTCTGCAGCGATCGACGTTTGATTCTGCCGGAGTATCCCTCAAGTGCTGCTCTCAAGGAGAAGCTGCTGGTTGCGCTCGAACACGGCAGTGTCGGCTACGATCGAATGTAGAGAGGATTAGGTAGCTTAAGGCAATCTAGAGCTTTTCTTTCAAAACTCGTGTTGTGGGCCATTCCAACTCCTGTTCACTTTCAAGTTGAGAGCCAAGTGCTACAAAGATTGCTTTTGTTGTGTTATGACAGCCAACAAACCGTGGATCGCTAATCGGTGCCCTCCTGAATCCGTTTAGGTCCTTCCATGTTTGTTCTTGTTTCTATGGCCAATAGATCTTGTCAAACGCCATAGCATGTAGATAGTCGTTAAAGATTCAAGACGACTTTCGACTCCGTGAAGTTAGGGTAGCAACTCGAATACTCGTTCTTGCAATGTTTGACAAATCTGAAAACTTTCGTTGGATTTGCGGGAGATATCAAACAGCGCCGCACACCCTTTGCACAATCAACCTCTGTACGCTCGTTCTTGTGCTGAACAAGAAAGCAAAAGCCTTCAATCCTTTTTTCTCCTCTACAGCAACGCCGAGTGGTCTGGGCTTGGGACGCGTCCCGGTTCACGGAAACTGGAGACTCTGGATGTGTCGGTCGTCGGTAACGGTGCGTAACCTCTCTGTCCTCTCTCTTGTTGCTCTTCCACATTCCCAAAGAGAGACCGGAAGAAGTCGTAGAAAATGCTGAACGGACAGCAGACAATTTGCTTAGCGCATTGAAGCCACTCGTGACTGATCCAGGAAAAATAATTTCCCGTCGCCGTCTGGAGTACCCCCTTCTGCGTTCCAAAAAGCTGCACCACAGATCCAGGCCACACATCTCCTCTCTTCAATAGTTTCCCCTGATGAATGAGTCTCGCGTGTTCCCTAAAATTGAAAAAAAAAAGTTAATCGTACATACGCTTTTTGACAAAATAAATTTCACCCACGTACAAATTGAAAAGAGTAGCCAATATTTGAGCCGGGTCTTCCACAGCCCAAATGGAGACATTGAGGACGTAGACGGCGTTGCAGAAGCGCACGAAAGCCGGTTTTGGGGCTTCCGCGCCTTGTAATTGTTGCACCTTTTTGACTTGAGCATGACACGCCGGACAGCGGTTTTTATTGACGGGCAATTGGCGGCACAAACACGAGAGGCAGAACTCGTGCGAGCAGTCGGTTAGGCACCGAGCGCTGGGCTCAGCAGGCAGCGGCCCGTCACATACAAGACACGGGAGCAGGTCGTCCGCCATGGTCGAGATGCGTACCCCCTTTCGTAACCCTTGAAATATAAAAATTTTGATTTTTTGGGGAATCATATATTTCCGTAAGTTATGTTTTCTATAACATAAATTACGGATATTTTGAAAAGACGCGATCATTTGCACTTGTCCGACGTGGCGATGCCAGCGCCGCCCGAGGGATCGAGGGGGTTGCAATTGAACCCCAAGGCAAGGCCCACGACGACCAAAATGAAGCAGGTGATCGGTCAGGTTTTGGTGGAAAAATTGGATAATGCCACGTACCAGTCGGACCGAGCGTCAGCGCTCACCAAGGAGATCGCGGACGCTGTCAAGACGCGACTCAAAGGTTGGAGAATAGAGTAACGATGAAGATATGAAGGTCTGGCTTAGGAACACAAGTGGTGACATCTTTTGGGTTGTTGATTTTGTATTTTTTTGACAGAAGGCAACTTTCCAAGGTTCAAGTATGTGGTGCAGGTTGTGATCGGAGAGCAACGAGGTGAAGGTGTGAGGTGAGGGAGCTGCTGCTGGTTGAAAACATTTGCTTAGATCATAACGAGAGACTGTGGTGGGGTTTTAGAATGGGCTGTCGGTGCTTTTGGGACGCCGAGACGGATTGTTACGCCTCCGAAACCTTCTCCAATGTACGTAGTCGAAAGAAAAAGTAGTTTATGAAGAGCTGGGCTAAACCTGTGTACGCACTGAACTACAGGACAGCTTGTTCTGCGTGACGACCGCGTACAGC
>KV744640.1:0-15937 GCA_000468175.2 Phytophthora cryptogea
CCGCCGACCGCACGCGCTGCCACCTTCCCCCGAGCCCCGCGCCCCCTGCTGTTGTGCTCTCCACGTCCGCCTCCGTCTCGGCCACCTGTGCGTGCAAGTACCAGCTCCCAGCGACGCGTATTTCGCTCGCTATCAACGTGTAAAGGCGACTCATCCACCCCGCAACCGACTTCTGCAGCTTGCGCGCCATGCCGGAGCACGGCGCGGGGCGCAAGGGCTCAGCGTTGCCCGTTTTGGGGTCCGTAGTGGAAATCGGCTGACGTGTCCACATTTGCATTGGCGAATAAATCGCTACATTTTGTCAATCGAGAGCGAGCCGTGAAGCAACTGTGCGAAGCTCACCGATCAGCGTTCATCAGCGCCACGACGGGAGGCCGTTGGTGGATAATGAGCTCAAAGTGGAGACTGTTTTTGGAAGATAATTCATATGGCGTTGTCGCGAGCAGTGGCCCGAGGCAATTTTGATTTTAAAGACGTGATTGCCACACAATCGCGATGACGATCGAGCCGGGGACTTTGTGAATGTCTCTGAAGCACGCGATGCTAGGACAATCTTGTCGTTTGCTTTGAAAAAGGTCATGGGCATCGGCCTGGCAAGATTTGCGATAAGAATGTTGGAGCTTCCCGACGGAGTACACCTGCCCGATTACCTCAAATCGAAAGAAGCCCTCACCAACAAAGCTATTGTGGATATGTCGTGAGAGATTGTTAATTGTTCTCGATGATATCGAATGCTGACATGAATCTGGGAACGGAGTCGCTCTGTTCGAGTGTGTTGAGGACTTGAATGAGCACACCAGATTTTTTTCATACGTAGTGGCTGTGCGTCATTTCTGCGAAATATCGATGAGCTATACAACTACAGACCACAAATCTCCAGCCAGCATAACTTTGTTCGCCGGGATTACACTCTAAAACATCGAGCGAACTGCCCGATTTACGAATGAAAAATTATACGAAGTAATTTATAACTGTTGGGGTTGGCTTTGGATGAATTTGTGGCAGAAAAAAATATGTCGGAGTATATGAAGTCATCTTGTGGCCATTTTCTCTCGACCATTCGTAAGACGAACTTCCCAGACCAGGTAAACAAATTCACCGTTGACAACCAACGTTGAGGAAACAAATGCTTAATAATTTCAAAGAGAATGATAAAGTGCTCGTCAAGTAAATTAACAAATATTTCCTTGATCTGGAACTTCGATCATGTTCATCCATCGCAGAGAAATATTTCAACTGAACCGCCAACGGCATCTTGGAATCCTCGCTAGAAAACCAGTCTTTTTATGATAGCTACTGTAGCAAAACAACTCGATTAAACAGACTCGTTGTGATGTGCAAATGACCGAGTTCACGTGGAGCGCAGGTGTGTACGTACGGCTGGAAAGCAGCTTGGAGAATTAGCTCGAAACTCCAAGCCACCACACTCGCACCATCTACAATGTTCGTACCAGGTTTGCTTTCTGCACCTAGCAACGTCGTGATTCCTGCACTCCCTGCCTTTAAAATGGCCAGCGAGGCAAATTGTCCTCGCTAACCGCGGGCAACGCCAACTCCTCGTTAAAACGTTCGAGCACCACTTCTTTCTGCTTCGTGAACGCTTTCAGCACTGGTTCATCGTAGCAGACCACGGCAATTTTTCCATTCCAATGGTTCACTCGCAGGAACTTCTGAATCGTGCGAAGCGCCACTTGAGCTCCACCGTCACACGGCACGCCCATATTGCCCGTCGAAATGGACGCTATCGTGACACACGTCAACTCTTCGTGCAAAATCGCACTCATCGCGTTCTCGTACGTCGTGGCCAGCAGATCAAAGCAGGTGGGCATGGTGATCCTCGGTCCCACACAATGAATGAGCTTCTTCACCCCAGCGTTAAACGCCGGAGTCGCCACTGCCGACCCCGTGGGTCGTCGGCCTCGGAACGACGGGTCGTTCACGTGGTCGTTCAGCTCTTGACCCGCTCGACGGAAAACCGCTTGCGCTGCCCCCACGTAATGATTCGTAAGGTGCGAATTGGTCGGGAACACGATGCCGTCCAGCGGTTCACCGTCGATGTCGTTGATGCGTCCAATGTCTCCTTCCACAATCTTGACACAAGTTTCAAAGTGGGATTTTTCATCGTTGGACTGCAGAAATTCCTGCAATTCCACACACGTGCGCTCCCTGTCCGTCCATCCCCAGCCTCGATCACGAGTGGGCAAGGCTAGAAAGCGAAGTTCCACGTTTCGCAATCCTCCGAAATGCAAAAGTGACAATTCCGACCACAGCGAAGTGTCTTGGAGGTATCCGTGGAGCGCTCGCGTGGCTTGGAACGAGTACAAAAGCGCGTCGAAACTTGACAAATCCAGGAAAAACAGGATGCAGCGACCGACTCCTTCCACTGCAAACACTTGGAGGGCGGACGAGGATGGAGCAGTCATTTGTGAACGGCGAATTGGTTTTTTTAGTTCCGAGTCGTGACGGTTCGATCTCAAAACTGCGATACTGCATATGGGTTGAAATTGAGCCCGTGTAAGAGCATGTACAAGTGCACTTCAACTTGACATTTCAACGCAAAAATCAATCACGCAAACATATTAATAGCCAAATTTAAATGGTCAAAGTGTGGCATCTCCAGCTACAAACTTACCACAAACGTTAGTCCTCGTCGCCATTATTAGAAAAAACGGTTAGGAAGAGGTCCTCCCCGTTCCTTCCGCTGATAACAAGCGGTACAGTCTCCAGGAACTGCGCCCCCATGCGAAGTTTCTTTTCATTGACATCAAATGCCCGCTTCGCTGTGAGAAACTCAGCGGAATTCCTCTCCGCTTCAGCATGAGCGAGAATCTTGGCCGCCTCCTTTTCTGCAGCTTGAATCCGAGCTTCAGCGCTGATCTTGGCCGCATTCACCAGTCGATCGAAATTATCTTTGAGGCTGGAGAGCTCCGCAGTAGGAAGCACTTTACGCTCCACTGTCTTGGCAGTGGCACTGGCAACGGCGTTCGCTTTGAAACCTTCGGCAGCTTTGATCCTGTTTTCATTTTGAGAAGAATGCTGAGCAATTTCCACTTGGGCTTTCGCTTCGGCCATCGTTCGTCTCTCATCTCGGATAATTGCTGCTCGCACGCTTTCAGCTTGCAAGTTTTCAATCGCACGTTCATTTTCCTTTTCCAGCGCAGTGATCTTCTGAGTCTCTTGATTTATCAGGATACGCATTTGGTTTTCGTGGTTCTTCTCCTGCTCCTCCATGCGCGTCTTGAATGCCGTCGTTTCCTCTAACGTTCGAGACAAAGCTTGCGGGAGATCCACATTCGTGACTTTGACGTTTTGAATAAAGACGCCGAACGATTTCAACTTGATGTTCAGGTCAGTCTTCATCCCCACTGCAAATTCCTCTCGGAGGTCGTGCACTTGATCATGGCGTACCGAGTGAACAAGACCTCGAATTGCCTCCTCAGCGAGACTATAAAGCAGCTCGTCCAAGCGGTGTGCTCCTAGAGTGTACACGAACGTGTAGGCATCTGTCTCGGTAGGTCCGATTTGGAATGTAATGGAGATGTCGATATTCACCATGACGTTGTCCGAAGTGGGGCACCCGTGCACAGGATTCGAGTATGTTACTGCCTGCTTGGTGACAACGTGCGATACACGGTTCCAAGAAGGCCAAAACATCTTCAATCCTGGTTTCATCATGCCACTGTGGGCATTCCAGCGCTGCTGAAGTACCCATCTGCAACAACAAAATTATTAGCATCACTAATGAACAGCTTCATGGGGTGAAGCAAGCTTTGAACACTTACAAGCCAGAAGGGATCTTCATGAAGCATGTCATAATCGTCGGATCCTTTGGTGTGAGAACGATAGGGATCTGACCGCCAGTTACCTGGGCATTGAAATGCTTCATCGCATCAATTGGCTTGTTGATATCTCTTTGCACCAGGTGGTTGTTACGGCTGGCATAGCGATTAGTAGTTTCTCTGCGAGCGACCATCGTAACTTGGTTCTTAAAAAACGTCGGCGGCAAGAACTGACTGACTGGCAGTCGAAAAATGTAGAAATGGCCCAGCAAGTGAGCTAAGAAATGCAAAATGAAAGATCTTGACCAGCTTTTTCAGTCTAACTGTCGGAGAAATCTCGTCCCTTTCGCAAGGTGTCGATGTCTTTTAACTGCAATTGCTTGGCTGATAGTTTCATTCCCATTTTCTGGTCACAACCTCCGAGATTTTCTTCGCCATGGGCTGTTGGGGTAGCAAACACGACGACTTGCCTCCAGAACAGCATCAAACACGGCTTTTGTACCGCAGTACATGGCGTGTTGATGGTGTCAACCGTCTGTATGGCGCCTGCCGTCACGGAAATACTGTGGTGATCATCAACCCTGGTCGAAGTCCCATTAAGCCTTACATTCGTGTTCCCGAGGGAACGTATGCGCTTGTTCAGCATCAAGGACGAGATATTGACTACATAAATTCGGATGGCACTCGAACTCCAGTGTGGCCACCAGGTTTTCACTTCGCTTCGTTGTTTACCCAAGTATCGCAACTTGTGACCAAGCAGTACATTGTCTTTGATACTCCTGTGAAGGGATGCAAGACAGCAGACGACGTCACTGTGGGCATCGACATGTGCTTGATCTTGCGTATTATGGGCAACGAGGCCAAAGGTGAAGACCCCGGTCTCGTTCGCCGCTTTGTTTACGAATTGGGGCCTAACGGTCTCGAAATTCAGCTTCGTGCTGCTCAAGATGAAGCTGTTCGTGCATTGGCGCGCAGCGTGGAGCACACTGAAGTTTATCAGCTTCGGGACGGCACGATGCGTGAGAAATTCAAGACAGGAGCTCTAAACTCTCGCACAAACCGACTGGTAATTGATGAATTCCGCCCACCGAAAGTGATCGAGGATACTGAGCAAAAGGAAGACTCAAGCGAGAAAAAGGTGATGTATTGCGTCACTGAAGACATCAGACGCAGCTTGAACGAGCAGTTCAACACGTACGGTGTGCAGATTACAAGCGTCGCGATCACTAATGTCACTCTTCCTGAAGAATTCCAGACGCAAATGGAAAATCGCACAACGCACCTGAGCACGATCAAGGAGCAGAAAATGAAGCAACTAAGTGATATGCAAATGCTGCAGTACAAGGAAGAGATCGACACGACCAAGTTGAAGCGTCAAATGATGTTCCTCGAAGAAGAGCAGACCGGGAAGGCCAAATGTGCCGAGATTCAGAAGGGAATCGACTTGATTAATGCTCAAACGACTCTCGCGGATGGAGAAATTACTCAAAAGACCTCCGTCAAGTGCAACAACCTTGATGTTGATGCCGAGTTGAAGATCGCAGAAATCGAGGCCGAGACCGCACGAATTGCAGCAGAGATCAATGCCCACTGTGATGCTGAAGTTGAAGTGATAAACGCTGAAAAAGCAGCACTTCAATTGAAGTTGGACGGTATCACTGGTGAAATACGTGTCGGCTCCGAGGCAAAGGCTGCCGAAATTATCGCTCGTGCAGAAGGCGCTGCTGCTACCAAGCTGGTAAAGCTTCGTCAGCACATGCTCGCGATGCAAGAATGTGACAAGATTGAATCACTTGCCAAGAACAAGAAGGTTGTGGTTTCGGGTGGTGGACGTAGCAGCTTGTTGTCGGAAATATTGGTGGCCAACCGCCAGAAGAACGTCATTTTGAGCATCGATAATCTCACGGGTGAGCCCGAAGATTAAAATCCAGCAGTGTAGTTGAGCTTGGAAGCAAAGTTGCATGCTACCGGTAGGTTGAATTTAAGTTGAATCGATTGGGATGAAGATGCAGTTGAAATCTGTTGAAAGCTAGATAGGTTTACGTCTCATGCGTCGATGTCATTCTCTCAATACACCTTCAACGGCAACTTCTAGGAGCCGACTGGATAGCGCACTTTTCAATGAAAACAATCTGTTGACGTTAAAGTTGCCGTGCAATCTCGCCTCCAACAAAAATTCAGCAGCAACATCGACCACTAACCAATCCGTCCTCCTTCTATCAAGTGCGTCCTCTTACCCGTTTCACCCAGCAATTGCATCGGGAATCATCACGTCGATTACCACAACGAACGTCCCATCCGTTGATTGGACGAGCCTCCGCCACATGAATTTCCTAGCCAAAAAGCCCATACACAAGCCTTACGTAACATCCTCCACACCGCTTCATAACCGGAAAAGCTCGCTTCCCCGCACGTCCGTTTAACACAAAGAGACTCTTGTAGCAATGCTGGCGACTCTCCGCTCCGTCAAGAAGCTGCAGCGCGTGTCCTCGCGCGCCTTGGCGTCCAAAGCCTTCAACGCCGACTCGTACGAGCAAAAGTACCTGGCCAAGACGTACAACCCGGACGGCGTGCGGGGCGAGCCCAACCTCGTGTTCACGCACGGCAAAGGCAGCAAACTGTACGACGAGCAGGGCCGCAAGTTCCTCGACTTTTACGCGGGCATCGCCGTGTCCGGACTGGGCCACGGAGACGACGACTGGTACCAGAGCCTCGTGGAGAACGGCAAGAAGGTGACGCACGTGAGCAACTTGTTCCACTCCAAGGCGCCTCTGGAACTGGCCAAGACGCTCGTGGACAACTCGCGCTTCGACAAGGTCTTCTTCGCCAACTCGGGCACGGAGGCCAATGAGGGCGCCTACAAGTTTGCGCGGCTGTACGCCAACCGCGTCTCCCAGGGAACGTACGTGAAAGAAAAAAAAGGATCTTTGTGGGGAAGTAGGAGTTTTAATGATGTTTCTTTCTTATGGTGACAGGCCTTTGGAGGGGAAGAAGTTCGAGTTCATCTCGTTCAAGCACGGCTTCCATGGCCGCACGGCGGCGGCGCTCACGCTCACGCACAAGCCCAAGATCCGCGAGGCTTTCATGCCCCTGGTGCCTGGTGTCCACTACGCTGAGTTCAACGACATCGAGAGCGTCAAGAAGCTCATTTCCGACAAGACGGCTGGAGTGTTCATTGAGCCCATTCAGGGAGAAGGAGGGCTGTACCCGGCCGACCCGGAGTTCATGCGCGAGCTGCGTGCACTGTGTGACAAGCACGACGCCATGCTTATCACGGACGAGGTGCAGTGCGGCTTGGGCCGCACCGGCGCGCTGTTCGCCCACGAGCTGTACGACGTGACGCCCGACATCATGACGCTGGCGAAGCCTCTGGCTGGTGGCCTGCCCATTGGCGCTGTGCTCATGTCCAACAAGGTGGCGTCGGCGATCACTCCTGGTCAGCACGGTACGACTTTCGGCGGTAACCCGCTGGTGTGCGCTGTGGCCAACACGGTGCTCAACAAGATCATGGACGAGGACTTCCTCGCCAACGTGCAGAAGCGCGGCAAGTACCTGGCGGACGGCCTGGAGAAGCTGCAGCAGAAGTTCCCTGACAAGGTCGTCGATGTCCGCAAGCCGATTGGCAAGGGCGGCCTCTTCATTGCCCTCGAGTGCAGCAAACCCGTCGGACCGCTTATTTCGTACGCGCTCTCCAAGCAGGTGCTCATCATCTCCGCTGGTGAAAAGTAAGTTCCGCCTGTTTTGTTTGACATTTGTGTGACATAACTAACTTGTACATTTCACTCTTGCAGCACAATCCGCCTGTGCCCACCCCTCGTCGTGGACGAGAAGGATATTGACCAGCTTCTTGACGTCTTCGAGAAGGCCTTTGAGGAGGACGTTCTGTAAACTGCTGCAGCTTCGCCATAATTTCACACACACATCCGAAGTCGAGCAAATGTTAACTTGGCTCTGAAATTGATCAGCATGTTTGCAGCGATCAATGCTGGTGCCGTGTTTAGTCTAATTATTCTATCTCGGCATTCAATTCATTGTTCTAGTTGCGTCGGTGGAACCACCTAACAGAAGAGGTCATTTGCCCCAAAGCTCGAGCAACGTTCGTTGGGCTCGTTTGGGTGGTGCAGCAAGCTGTGATTTCGCTTTTCGTCGAAGTTGGATGCGCCGCTTTTGCTGTGGTTGCTGAGGTTGTGCGTCTTGGGAGTCCTGAGATGGCTGTAGTTCTGGTTGTGGCTGTTGGTGGGCCGTTGGAGCCTCATGAACGGGATGCAGTCGGGGTTCAGCGCTGTGCCGAGTGACTTGAGGCGAGTCTTTTTGCTTGTTTACCAGTATAACTCGTTGACGCCGTGGAGACAACGGGGTTTTCGTTGCAAGAGCTGATGCTGGATTGTTTGCTCGTACTCGGTATGCATGTCCATCAGGTTGATCAGTAAAAGCACTCCAATTAGTCCACTCCGCTTTCCCGACTCCAGCAGAGGCATCGCTCTCTGGTACCATCAGCAACTCGAAAGGGTTTTCGGTTCCAGTATCTTGGTGTTTGCTGTTCAGACGCTGGCCACGCTCACCACCTATCTGCCAGCAGCGTACCGTACCATCGTCCGAACATGATGCAAGTTGAGTAAAGTCCTGAGAGTTCCAAGCAACTCCATTTACCTCGCTCGTATGGCCCTTGAGTGCGAAGCAGGGCGTGCGTTGCTGGACGCCTTGGTCAGTTGGAAGAGTTTCATCGCACGAAGTACTTCCTCTAGCATCCCAGACGTACACAACACCATCCACCGATCCACCTGCAATGAAGTCCCCGTCAGGACTAAAGGTAGCCTTGCTATAGAATGAGCTAGCTTGGTGTCCAAAGCATCTGAAAATCGTTCTAGCGTCGTGATGTCCCGCTGTGTGCTGTTTTTGGTCGATATCAACCACTGCGATGGCATCGTTCAGCACATTAACAAGCAGGCGGGGCGCACCTTTAACAGCCCCATGACGATAAACAAGCGATGAAATACCTCGACGAGCTCCTTCACGAATTGAGCAGGATATCTCGCGCGTCGGAGTCGGCAATTTAGCTGCCGCCTTCTTACCACGACCTGCAGTCGAGCTGGATCTCACATTACGGATATCCCAGAACTTGACCACTGCATCCACAGCACCTGCAGTAATCAACTCATGGCCTGTCGACCCAAACTCCACACACGTCACACTACGCGGCGAAGGCGACGTCGACGCCACAGCCGTACCTCGGCGTCTCCGCTTCTGACCTGGCGACGAAAAACTCACGTTAGGCGACGAGCATCTCGACGGTGTAGGTTCAGCGTGCACACTCTCCAGCGACGAAACGGGCTTGCCAGTTGCACGAGTGTCCCACAGCAAAACTCTTCCATCCCTGCCACCAGAAGCAAACACGTGAGCATTATCCGGCGACTGTCGTACGCACTTGACACTCATATCGTGTCCTCTGAGCGTCGAGACTGGCGTAGTAGCCGTGAACGAGCTGCTTCCCGCCGTCTCAACGTCCCAAATCCGGATCTCCAGGTCCCCAGCCGCCGTCAGCACCTGTGCGTCGCTCTGCGTCCAAATGGCGTCGAAAATTGCGTTGTGATGAGCCGTCCAGCGGCTTTTCCGGCGTCCTAACGCCGAGTTCACTATCCCCACAGCGCCCTCTTCATCCACTGCTAGCAACAAGCTCTTGATATGCGCGTAGGCCACTTGGAAAACCGGTCCGGAGGGCAGAAAGCCCGTGGATTGGCCGTTAATAGGCACTTCGGGACCTTCTCCGAGCGCATGAACGCCTTGCGCGGGACAGTGTAGCGTAGACAGCAGAGCGCGTTGGACGGCACCACGTTGCAGAGAGACAGACGAAGCGTTGATGAACGTGGGGGGCGCATCGTCTAGTCGCCGCAAAGGACGGTGGCGGCTCCCGGCGGCGCCGAGCTGAAGCCTCGCGAGCTGCTGCGCGAGGTTCGCCATGCGCGTAATGTTAGCGAAATGTCTGCTCCAGTCGTGCACTGACTTGGGCTTAGTATGTGGTGTAGTGGAGGTCATATAAATGTGTCGAAATGATGATATCTAGATGAAGGTTACCACACCATGTTGAAGTTGCTATATTTGGACCCTTCTGTCGTCCGATTGCAAGATACTTGCTCTCTGGTTCAGTACGTCGATGACTACTCTGGGCACCTCCATCGACTGCTACAGTTGCTGTGCGCTGACCAGTGGACGGCCAGCGATCGCTCTCTACGCTCGCCCGAGGTCCGCCAAAGCGCGCGCTGGGCGTGCGTGCGAAGCTGGCCAGTCCGATCGGACTGCAGTGCACTGGCTCACACTCGTCGACAGGCAACGGAAAATCCACGTGACTGGCTTCGGAAGGAGCCGCTTCTTTTCTCTTAGCTACTTTTTTGGAAGCTTACGGGGCTAAGATCTCTCTACACCATCCGAGATGTCATTGCACCAGTCAGTACATACAGCCACATACAACTCCCCGTCGATCGATAGTCGATCGAGGCAACGCGCCTCCGACGCGCGCAATTCGGGTCAGCGCCAGCACCCGCAACAGTTACCGTCGCCATGTTAGTCGCTCGAGCACAACTCATGATCTTTGCAAAGACGACGCGTGTCTTCCGATTGGCCAAAACCAAGCCTCCTCGTCCACCCATTGGTCAAAAGGCCGCTTCGCTTCCATGGAAGTTTTTCCTTCTGCGAAGATTTCCAGGCCTTGAAAGGATGCACAACGCAGAATGCTCGGCGAGAGAGACCGCGAGTCCCGCCGCGCCGCCCTCGAGCGAATGGCGCCTCCCTCGTGCTCCAGCGCGTCACTCTTCAATCCGCAGTCGCTCTCTTCACTTCCCAGTGGCTTGTTCTCGGGTTTCGGCCCAAAATCCGAGCCGGACGAGGCTCTAGAGCCTGGGAACGCCATGGCCACGCGTCGTGCGTCGCTCGTGGCAGCGTCAGAGGAACCGGAGCACGAACAGGAGCTCAGTACGGAGGTGGCAGGAGCTGTAGACCAGAAGCCGAGCGCTACGACCGTCAAGACAGAAGTGCACGTGATCAAGCGCCGCAACGTGGGCGTCCCCAAGTTCCTGCGGTTCCTGTTCCAGATCTTGGAGGTGGAAGACCCGGAGATCATCACGTGGTCCCATGGAGGCACGGCGTTCCAGATCATCCAACCGGAAGAGCTGGCGAACCAGATTTTGCCCAAGTACTTCAAGCACAACAAGGTCTCGAGCTTCCAGAGACAACTGAACTACTTTGGCTTCAAGAAGTGGACCAAGACGCAGACCAACATCTGCACCTTCAGTCACCCGTTCTTCTTGAGAGCGGATAAAGAGCGGATGAAGCTCATTAAGAGAAAAGAACGCACGAATCCGGCGGCCATGTCGGCGGCCATGGCAGCCGCGATCTCGTCCAACCCCATACACATCATGAACCAAATGCAAGCGCGAGAAGAGCAAGTTCAAGCGCACTTTGAGGCGCACGATTTAGCGGAAGCGCGGAGTCAGTTGCCCACGCAACAGGCGCTGAAGCGGCAGAAATCCAACACACTCTCAGGAGCGACAGTGACGTTCTTGAATTCCGCTGCGGCAGGACGGCGTCACTCGACAGGAATGCTTCCTGGTTCCGAAGCGTTTGGGTTAGCGGCCGCTGCCGCCGCTGCAGCAGCAGCTGCTGCAAACGCTTCGGTTCCGGGGCGTAAACGAGCGGGAACGCCTGCAGAGCAGGAGTTTGAGCTGGAGATGGAGGCCCGATCAGATGCGGCGGCTAACGCGTCATCTGCACATCAACAATTGCTGTATCTACGTAAAACTGCGGAGGCTAAGGAGTTGGCACAAGGGTATCCATATCAATCTTCTCGTGGGAAGCGCCAAAGTTTGCCCCATGTGGTGCCGCCGACCAGTGGCATGGGTATGGGTATGAATTTGCCGAGTTCCGGTGCGAGCGGCAGCTTTGGCCCTCGTGGATCCGTTTACCTTGGCCGACGCAGAAGTGATCAGCTTCTTACCGATTTTAACATTGGTAGCAAGGTGCCAACCATTAGCCAGCTTGAAGAGTTTATGTCGTCCTCAGCTACAGCACTCTCGCCGCAGACAGTTTTCGCCTCAAGCATCAAGAATGACGCCTCGGTGGTACTTCCCGTTTCTTCGAACTCGTTTGCTCAAGATTCGTACCAAATGCAACAGCAGCGGCAGCAGATGAATCGTCAGCAAAATGTTTTTGGAGGTTCTGGGTTCGGACTAGGCGCCAAACCCGAGTCCTGCAGTGGATGGCCGACGTCTATCAATGTAAACTCATCTTCGGCTACCAGTGCTTCGTACCCGCCCCCGCACCAGAACCACACGATGATGATGCCGTTCAAGTTTGGAGATCCGAATGCGTCACAAAACTCGACTGTGCCGTATCAGGGCGGCGTACACTCGATGAACTACTCTCATTCATCATCGAGCGGCGATCAAAAGCTGCAGCAGCGGCCACTGATGTCCCAACCCCAGCCATACCAGGCGCAGCAACAACGGGTGCCGTCATTCGAGCAGCAGCAACAACAAGAGCAGTCAACCCAACAACAACAGCCCAGGGATTATATCGATGTATTGCTGGAAAGTGCGGGACTGGATGATAATTTGCCCCCTCAGACCTCTACAACACTCTCTTCGGAATCGTGGAATGAACCAAGTTACAGTCGCGCGCAACATGGGCAAAGTGGTTCGGCGGCGACAGGGTCGTACCTCTTTATGCAGCCGCAGCAGCAAGGCCAGCAGTTACAGCTGTCCCCAATGGGAGCAATACCTCACAACCCGAATCAGCGGTTTTAAAGGTTCCTCACGAAATGCCATACTAGCTCAAACGTCGACTCAATTTCGAGGATCCAGCCAAAAATTAAGAGCATCAGCAGCGCAATGATGCCAGACATGGGCTGGTAAATGGGGTTGCCAGCCCGTCTCCTGTATGTGTAAGTACTCTTCATATCTGTTGTGCACGTGTACAGTACAGAGCTGACGTAGAGTATTATAGTAAGCGTCTTCATCGCCATGAACCCAACAAGACAAGTTCCCCACGTCAAGCTCCACGATCCTGGTACGAGGAGCGAGACGTCCTAGTGTTAGAATTTATCCAGTTTAAGTGTAGTGTGATGTCTTTGACCAGACGAAGGGGATGACAGTAAAATGATAATAACAGCCAAGGAAGCGGTTTCTGGATAATTCTTGTTGCATTTCCTGGTTGCAAACTCTTGTCCAGCTGCAACATGGTCAATCAAGAGATATCTTGGCTTCGGCAAGCGCTTCCACGGCCCATTGAGGGTACTCTCGGTTCGGGAACTGCTCCAGCATGAAGTTTTGAACGAATAGCTCAAACTCTCCATCGATAACCGACTGTCGTAGTCGACGCATAAGGGTCAACATGTACGTGACGTTGTGGTACGTAATGAGGTGCGCGCCAATGCTGCCCGTCGTCTCCTCAGCGTCGCCGAAAGTCTCCTCCTTTTTCAGCAACACTCGCAAATACGCACGCGTGTACTTCTTGCACACAAAGCACTCACACGTGTCATCGATAGGCCGTTCATCGTTCTCGCACTTGGCACTCTTCAATTTTAAAAGTCCCGAAGGCACAATAGCCGTACCAAACCGCGCCGTGCGTGTCGGGTAGACACAGTCAAACATATCCACTCCAAGGGCTGAGCACACGACAAGGTCCAATGGGTAGCCCACTCCCATCAAATACCGAGGTTTGTTTTCGGGAAGTTGAGCCGTACAGCGCGCCACCACATTCCAGAACGCCTCCTTCGATTCACCTCCTGCCAACCCGCCGATCGCGTATCCGGGCAAGTCCCTCTTGATGAGTTCACTCAGACATTGGTCTCGTAGTCCTCCTTCACTCACATCCAGTCCACCCTGCACAATGCCAAACAGATTCTGCTTGTCTGGATGAGCGTGCGCTTCGATGCAGCGATCCAGCCACCGCACCGTGCGTCCGCAGGCTTCTTTGAACCGTTCGTCGTCGTCCGCCAAGCTCGAGACCACGTCATCCAAAGCCATGATAATGTCCGCTCCAATCCGGTTCTGGTGAGCAATTGATGCCTCCGGAGTCAGGACCATTGTGGATCCGTCCACGAAGCTCTCAAACTGCACGCCATGCTCCGACACCTCACAAAGTCTCGAGAGACTCACCATTTGGAACCCCCCAGAGTCGGTCAGCAGGTTACGAGGCCACTGCATGAACTCGTGCAGTTTGCCTGGCAACTGAGCCAGCACTTCGGTGCCTGGACGCAGCGCCAAGTGGTACGTGTTGGACAGGAAGATCTGGCAGTCCACAGGCTTGTCCTGCATCTGCTGAGTGGTCAACCCCTTGATGGCGCCTTGAGTCCCCACGGGCATAAACACAGGCGTACGAACTTCTCCATGGGGCAACGTGAGCGTCGCCGCGCGTGCTCGATGGTGTTTCGCCAACACTTCGAAGCTCAAAGCGCTCGGCATCTTCATGTCCTGCTCAAGAACTGGAAAAATGTGCTAGAAACATGACGTGAGACCGTCAGCATAACTGGCCCAGAAACGTCGTGATCGTGAGGTGGTAAATGAG
Source organism: Phytophthora cryptogea (assembly GCA_000468175.2). Lineage (NCBI taxonomy): Eukaryota > Oomycota > Peronosporomycetes > Peronosporales > Peronosporaceae > Phytophthora > Phytophthora cryptogea. Next base: position 14,337 of record KV744640.1, read on the forward strand.
GAGGTGACAATGGTTGTTTCTTTTTTGATATTGGCAGGTTAATGATGAACTCGACATTTGAACGGGAAGCCGACGACGGCAAAAGCTGCCATTAAAGACGGCAGAATGTTCATTTGTAGATGGCTACATTTGCTGTCCATAACGGTAGCTGAGGAGACTGCAGTCGCTTCAATTCCTACATTTTGATTTCTGATAGGAACGAGACTATCGACCTGCAGTTTTCTCGACCTCCGCGCACTTGAAGAGTAGAAAAGAACATATCAAAGAGGGGGAAAATTACTCCTCCTTGAAGTACTGCACGCCCTGGAACGTGCCCTCCTCGCGCTGCTCGTTCCAGCGCTCGACCTGAATGGCGATTGGGCGTAAATCTTACAGTCAGTGATTGGGTAATTCACACAATTATTGAATGGGGAGGGATGACGTACCCACGAGCTCGGGCACAGCGAGGCGGCGTACTGGTAGTACTTCTTGCACGAGTCCTCGTCGCCGTCGTTGTTCTTGAGGCACAGCACGTACTCGTTGTAGCGCGTCCAGCAGTGCTGCGACTGGTTCTGGTTGGGGAAACGCGGGTCCAGCGGCGTGGTCTTGAGCTTGGCTTCGGCGGGCATGATGACAGCGAGGAAAGGAGGGATTTCTGGCACTGAACGGGCGGGTGGGGGCTCGCGGCAGGAACGGGCGGCCGTGGCGAGACCACCGGGCTCCTTGTTTTTGTGACCGAAAGTGAGGTTTTCTGCCAATCGGGAGGCGAGGAGAGCGATTATGGACCAATCGCCTGGCTGCAGATGAATTACAGCCAATCACACGCGGCACGTATCCGTGTCGAATAGGCGACTTATGCGGCACTTCATAAAGATACTTCAAACCAGCCCAAACAAACAAGTTGCTTGAAGCAACGCAAGCACTAACCGATTACTCCGATTCGCTAAATAGGAAATTTCTGCGGTGTAGTAGGTCCACTAGAGCCAAGACGGAGTATATAATTCACTAACGCTCAAAAAGATCCTAGCAATATACTTTGACTGTCCTCGAGTAAGTCGGGTACCCGTACCCGATCCGAAATTTGGTACGGGCACCCGTACCCGTACCCGAACTATGTGAATAGACTGTAAAGTGACACGTTCTGTATTATGAAGTGTGTTGGAGTCGTCTCCTTATGTTTAGGCACTGCATAAGTTCGTATACGAGTATCCTATCAGGACGTCATGGAGAATTGAAGGCTTAAGAGAGTTCGTCCTTGACATTTGTTATACGGGGACTTTAAGTTAGTCTCGGGTACCCGTGTCCAGTCCGAAGTCCTAAGGCTTTCATTTCGGGTACCCGTACCCATCCCGAAACCGGGTAAATCCGTCCGAACCGTACGGGTACCCGATTCCGACCTCTGCTACCGGTACAGCTACGGAGGCCGAAGAGACCAACACCAGCGCAAGTGATCCAGCACAAATGTCCAATGAAATAAACAATGCAATGCATGTCATCCCATGAAAGTTAGTTCTCGAGCAGTGCGGCGTAGTGCTTCCTCTTCAACATGCAAGCAACTACACCTTTGTGCATCCAACTTCGTAGTAACCGGCAATCAAACCCGAGAGTCGCAAAAATCAGTT